>CM069155.1:5640048-5728752 GCA_035221665.1 Okamejei kenojei
AATGGAAAATTAATTGCAGCTTCTCTTTCGCAAAATAATTGCTCAATAAATGTAAGGTTAGCCACATCAAGTAACTATATTTTTACAACCTAACAATGCACTTTTAGAACATGTGGATTGCGGTAGTTAATTTACAGGTTTGCATTGTACACTTGGGGGTAGGGCTCTGAACATACACTTGAAATCGTAATCGGCAAAAGGTGCTTATATAAAGTAAACCAATATTTTCGCCCAAAAGGATCTAGAAACACCCCATTGGAGGAAGCGTATTCTGCCACACCAAACTGCATCCTGTAACGAACAAAGCACTTCAACATCCCTATTGATCCCATTCCATAATATTCTACTATATCAAACTATACAAAAACACACCATCACATACTTCTTGCACGCTACAGTCCCGTTGCTCCAGCCAATTTATCCAAGCTACCCATCCGAAGAGTAAATTTAATAGCAGCGAGTTATCCTGCCAACAAATCTTTTCAAAAGTGTGCGACGACAAGTAGCACTTGAAGCCCACGTGGAAATAGGGAGAATGTTTGCCAACTTCAAATGACAACATCTGAGTCAGATATGAATATTGGGGTGCCCTGAAGTTTGTGGCAGCAGCATAATTATTTGCCTCTATGTGGTAAGTTAGAATTTTCTTGCTCAGTAAAATGATTATCTTCAGCTAAATTACTTTACGATTTGCGGCTTTACCTGTTGAATCTCTGTAATTAATACTTTTCAAGATTTATTCTGAATGATGCTGTTTTAACTATGTCTATTAATTACCACTCCTAATATTTCCTAGCTCATTGTTATATTTAGGGTTGATGTCTTGGAAACAATCTATTTAAAGTTGCTAAATAAATACAGTTTACTTCCTTTTTACATCAAGTTAGAATTTCAGAAAAAGAAAAGTGCTGCAGCCTTTGGACACAAAGCTCACCAAATGACAAACAGTCATATTCCATTAAGTACATAAATACCCTTATCTCAAGTATGCCTTCCCACCATGCTAAAAAAATGAATGCCACCATGACCAGAAATCATTAGAAACTTGGGCTCTCTATTAAGCAGAAATTGAAGGTTTTGAAAATCATGAAGGATTTGATCAAGTAAATGGGGAGATCTTTTTGTGTTTAAATACTATATACCATGCACAATTTAAATAATTGAATATCAAAAAATAAGTTGTTGGATATTGTACATTCGGGAGCATACCCAATGGGTCTGCAATTGCTAGTATCAAATAATAAAATTCATCTCCATTCAAAACAACAAATTGGCTGGAGCAAGAAAGACCAAAGTATCTTTACTATGCAAATATATTTTGAAACCATTATTCACAATTTCAGTCAGATATTACATTGAACAAAATATGCATTTAAATTGCTTGAACGGTGCAATAATGTTTAAACGATTGAAATACAGAAAGATCCATAACTGATAATCTATAAACAAAGGAAAGCCAATGTGCATTTTGATTATTTTCTGCATTCCAAAGGAATTGTGAATATACTAGATTCATATGGTTTTATCTGTGGATGTGGAGATTAAATATATTTCTTTGTCTGCCTTATTCCCTCCTCAGTGTTGATTATTCTTTCTTTCTTCTTCTTCATAAAGAAATTCTGAACTTATTTCAGAAGGACTTTCATTTTATCTTAAATTATGCTAAGAAATACATAAGTGACCTGTGGTTTCAGCCTACAATGTTTCTTTTATATCTGCAGACAGCAGACTTCCTCTACACTTTGAGTTTTAAAGCCTTTCTTAGAGACTTATTTATTACATTATCTTCAGAGGACAAAATTACATTTGAGCCATTTGCAGCGAATATTTTTTTGTGAAGGCTTCTATGTTTGAAGTCAGATATAAGTGAATAGTAAATTGAAAACTTGAATCGTGTAGGTTTTATTGTTTTTAAAAAATTAAATCGCTGGTATATAAAGCAATTAACTAATTTAGGAAAGCAAAGAAGAGTGGTTTGAGTAAGACCCAATATTTCCTGAAATAAACTGGAAAGTGTACTATCCAATTTTGTTGGTGGATGTAATGCAACTCGACATTTCTCCATTGGTAAAAGCACATTGTTATTTTCACTGATTGCCTTTTTGTAAAATAAATACAAAATAGTCTGCTTAAAGTAATTTGAATAACACAAAATGCCAATTCATAATGAAGTATTAATTAAAGCCTAGCTAAAAAATATTTTTGGACTAAGCTTCAATTGGACCCACTTAATCCTTGTAATAAAATTAGTTAAATCATCTGCAATGTATTATTTCAATGCCTATCTGTAATATGTGCATTCAATCTTTCTGCCAGAATGCTAAGGTCATCCATTTTTACAACAGTCCTTGCCTTGGATTGTGCAGGATGACTACTATGTGCACCAATTGAAGATTGAATTGACCCATTCTGCATTTTGCCAAGATACTAGTTAACATAAAAAATCATGCAAAATATCCTATTTCTGTGACACCTACTGCACCATCAATTTGTTTTGATTATCAACCAATTTTACAGCTTGCAAAGTGCCACTACTAATTGAGCTAATAATAGTATGCAGATTAGGTATATCAGTTTGTGCATATCACACTCATGAAAAAAATGTTAATTAACTGCATCCTTGGCATGAACATTGAATTTTCCTCAATTCTGTTAACCCTTCTGTCTCCATCCTCCCCTCCTTCCCACCTCACCACAGCCCTCGGCCCTGCATTCCCTCTATCTCTACTCCCTCCCCCACCCTAGTCGCAACTACTTCTCATTACACACCACAAACAGCCTTACAATGGCTTGTTTCCCTTTATCATCAACATACTTTTTGCATATCTTCATTCATGTCATGTAACTCTCCACATTCACCGTCTATATCTCCTCGTTTCCCTGATCCCTGACCATTCTGAAGAAGGGTCTCGACCCGAAACGTCGCCCATCCTCCTTAGCTCCTTAGATGCTGCGCACCCGCTGAGTTTTCTCCAGGCTCTTTGTGTAACCCTCGATTCCCATGCATCTGTAGTTCCTTCTTTACATGTTATTAAATTTGTTTTTGTATTCAAGAAATTACGTTTGAACATTGAGTTCCATATCTTACTATGGCATGCTATGGTCAAGGATTTAATCTGTTTTGCTTTAATAAAGAACCATTTAATCACAAAATTGCTGTTTAAAACATGTAATTTCTCACATACTGCTTAACAAAGAGCTGCAACTTGAGTGTTTTTTAATTTTTATATTTCAATTAAAAATAAATATCCAGATCTTGTGTTCAATCAAGCTGAAATAATTAATATTTGTTTCTTCAGAATATATCCTCCTGAATGTTTCCATCATACGCAAGAAGTATAACATGTAATTTCTACCACTTGAAATACAATAAACATTTTGTTAAATTAAACAAAAATAATGGTTGTTTGTATAGAACAAACAACTTTCTTCACTATGAAAGATCAGAATATTTTGCAAAGTATTATAAGGCGTGAACTGACATCACATTTTCCGAGAAACAAACATTTCATGATCATGACACCCGTTAAAACATTTCATATCAATAAAGGTACGAAGAAATATAACCCACTATTGAGAATTGTAATGTGTTTAGCCAACGTATACATAGGAGAACTCCCACAGACAACAAAGAATATGTTCAGAGAGTTACTTCAGTGAAAGATATTGTGCAGATCTCTCAGGGAAAACACAGGAATTAATGGAAACTTTTTGCATCCACCTGAAACAAATGGACTCCTTGGTTTACAGACGGATCATCTGAGACACAGCATGTCTGGCAGCTTTGACTTCCTCAGGCACCTTGTACATTCTCTGGTGGGAGAGCTCCAATATTAAGGCCACGCTAATCATATTGGTATGTTTTAAAAAGGTCCCGAAAAGTCACCCATTCCTTCTCTCCAGAGATGCAGGTATTCCTGCTGATTACTCCAGCATTTTGTGTCTACCTTGATTTAAACCAGTATCTGCAGTTTTCTTTCCAAAACATGATACCATATGTACCAAATTTGGTTTGAATGACTATGTAATTTGTGCTACAATGAATGAGATGGTGCAGGCAAGAGGTGGATGTTTATTCCTTTATACTGGTTAGACTTTTCGATACTTCAGTGAAAGTTAGACATCTGAAGCTATATAATAGTTCGCCTTACAATGCAACTAAATCCATGAGACCTTGTGAAGTGTGTTGAGTTTGCAGAGTTTCCTGACCTTCATTGTTCCAACAGCCAACATAATGAAAGATAGTTATTAAGTTATGAAGGTTCCTGGACCTGAAGCATTAATGGGCCCAGTCTCACTTACGCGACTTTTTTGGTGACTGCCGCACCCGTCATAGGTCGTTACACATGCTGAAAATCTTCAACATGTTGAAAATCCAGCGGGCGACCAAACTAGGTACGACTCCTTGGGTGACTAGAATCATAGAAACATAGAAATTAGGTGCAGGAGTAGGCCATTCACATTAAGCCCTTCGAGCCTGCACCGCCATTCAATATGAACATGGCTATGACATCCAACTCAGTATCCCCGTACCTGCCTTCTCTCCATCACCCTCTGATCCCCTTAGCCACAAGGCCACATCCAACTCACTCTTAAATATAGCCAATGAACTGGCTCAACTACCCTCTGTGGCAGAGAGTTCCAGAGACCTCACCACTCTCTGTGTGAAAAAAAGTCCTTTCTCCATCTCAGTCTTAAAGGAATTCCCCCTTATCCTTAAGCTGTGACCCCTTGTCCTGGACTTCCCCAACATCGGGAACAATCTTCCTGCATCTAGCCTGTCCAACCCCTTAAGAATTTTGTAAGTTTCTATAAGATCCCCTCTCAATCTCCTAAATTGCCAGAGAGTATAAACCGAGTCTATCCAGTCTTTCTTCATACGACAGTCCTGACATCCCAGGAATCAGTCTGGTGAACCTTCTCTGCACTCCCTCTATGGCAATAATGTCCTTCCTCAGATTTTGGAGACCAAAACTGTACAGCAATACTCCAGTGTGTCTCACCAAACCCTGTACAACTGAAGTAGAACCTCCCTGCTCCCTGTACTCAAATCCTTTTGCTATGAAAGCTAACATACCATTCGCTTTTTTCACTGCCTGCTGCACCTGCATGCCTACTTTCAATGACTGGTGTACCATGACACCCAGGTCTCGCTGCATCTCCCCTTTTCCTAATCGGCCACCATTTAAATAATAGTCTGCTTTCCTGTTTTTGCCACCAAAGTGGATACTCACGACCATACAGGCTTCACCCCGCGACATGTCGTCAGGGTGTCGCCTGTATGGTCGTGAGTAGTCTCCGAGTCACCCAAAGAGTCGTAACGCCTTTCTGGTCGCCACTGAATTTTCAACATGTTGAAAATTTTCAGCGACCTATGACGGGTGCCGGCCATCGCCGAAAAAGTCGTGTAAGTGGGACAGGCCCTTAACTATTTCTCTTCCTATGGATGCTACTGAGCCTTTCCAGCATTTTCTATTTTTATTTCACATTTTCTGTATCTGCAGGGTTTTTTGATTTCCAATTATTTTGCCTTGCTGCCTTATGAGCAAAATTGGTAGTTCCCTGCAATAATGAATTGAGGATGAGGGGTTAGTCTGGTCATTTCAGATCGCTAATGTTGTGATAAGATGCTATATTTATTCTCATTACTGTTAAATCTTTCAATACAGAATTGGCCTAAGTTATTTCTCCAAAAACTTCATGGTTTCACTATTTCTAACTCTTCCCCATTGCATTAAACATCGAATCCACCACTTTAGTAGTTATCAGGGCATAAGACCCAGCCTACTTTATACAGTGTACTCCAACTGAATTGCACCTTTCCATGCTATTGGTGTCAATATCCCATGAATAGAAAAAACCTGCCTTCCAGGTAATTTTTTCAGCCATTCAATATGAACTTACTTATTTGCATGTTAATAACATAGCAAACCTTTCTGGAAATTCTGCTTTTTAAATTTGACTCACACTTCAAACGTCTGCAGCAGAAATTAGTATCAAGATGTCAAGAGAGGCTAGAGTGTTCTATTGTCATATATCCCAGATAGAACAATGAAATTCTTACAACAGAATATTAAACAAGAATAAACCAAAGAGAATTTGTATATTCTGTGATATCCTGGCGAGAGTCCAGCCTAGAATCCAGTTTGTCATGGTACTCCTTCTCCCTTTTGCTTCCCCATGACTCTCTGGGGATTTTATCCCTCAACATGTAGTCGTGCCATCAGAAGCTCCCAGTCTGGAAGAGCGTCAGAGGTGAGGAAGGAATCTGTCCTCTTTTTTTTTTTCCAGCATAACAGCATTTGTGCACCCATTGCCCTTCTAATTGCCCATCAGCACAGATAGTCCAAATGTTACCAACTATAAAAAGATGAGCACAAAGAAAGACACAAAAAGCGGAGTAACTCAGCGGGTCAGGCAGCATCTCTGGAGAAAAGGAATAGGTGACGTTGAAATGGCCGAACACGAGGCTACCTAAACACCGACACTCAGACACCTTTATCAATGATTGAAACCCTCCTCCGCTCCAAGGCATCAATAATCCAACTTGGTGTCCGTCATGGTTGGCGTGGGGAGGGGGTAACTGCAGTACAACTGCCCTAGGGCAAATAAAGGCTTATGGAAGGTGAGTACCATGGGAATAAACAAGGATTATTAGTCAACATTTTGTATGGCTTTGCTCCCGATAGAATGTATAATGCCGTTTAGGATGTTGATTGTTTTGTGAGATGCCCAGAAAGGAACGCAGTGATAGTTGCAGAGAAATGTGCTGCTGTAGAGAATTCCATTTTCTTGTTATTCCTGAGCATTGTACATTGAACATTGCAGGGAGGTCATTGTTTGTTGCTTTATTCTTACTGCTGAGGATCTGCCTCCCTGTGCTGCCATAATGATCCAAATGATGGAGCTTTGGCATTACTGTTACAGAGCCAGTTGAAACTGAGATGGCACAAAAAGCACAAGGAAATGTATTTACGTGGGGATATTTTAAGACGAATGTTGGCATGGGTTAATCAACTGTATGTGACATTTGTCATTAGATTGATGTCTCTTGTAACCTTCACATTGCTGCCATCCAAGTGGAAAAAGCCCCACATGCTGCAGGCAACCACACAAATGTTGGTCTGCTCTGCCAGTTCAGCGAGATTCATGGGGCAGATAGTGTAATAAGTGATAGGAGCAAATTAGGCCACTCGGCCCATCAAGTCTACTTCAACATTAAATCTTGGCTGATCCATCTTTTCCTCTCGACCCCACTTTCCTGCCTTCTCCCCATAATTATTGACACCCTTACTAATCAAGAACCTATCAATCTCCACCTTAAAAATATCCATTGACTTAGACTCCACAGCCTTCTGTGGAAATGAATTCCACCAATTCACCACCCTCTGACCAAAGAAACTCCTATCCACATTAGTCAGGAAATTGTGTTAGGTAACCTGTTGGGACTGAAGGCAGATAAATCCCCAATGCCTGGTGGTCTGCATCCCAGAGTACTCAAGGCGGGTGGTCCTAGATGCACTGGTGATCATTTTCCAATGTTTCTATAGACTCTGGATCAGTTCCTGTGGACTGGAGGGTAGCCAATGTAACCACACTTTTTTAAAGAAAGGAGGGAGAGAGAAAAACGGGGAATTATAGACCAGTTAGCCTTATATCAATAATGGGGAAGATGTTTGAGACGATTATGAAAGATGTAATAGCAGCGCATTTGGAAAGCAGGGACAGGATCGGTCAAAGTCAGCATGGATTTATGAAGGGGAAATCGCACTTGACTAATCTTGCAGGAAAGATGTTGGGGGAGTCCTGAACCACGGGTCACAGTTTAAGAAAAAGGGGTAGGCCATTTAGGACTGAGAAGGGGAAATACTTTTTCATCCATAGAGTTGTGAATATGTGGAATTCTCTGCCACAGAAGGCAATGGAGGCCAATTCACTGGATGTTTTTAAGAGAAAGTTAGATTTAGCTCTTAGGGCTAAAGGAATCAAGGGATATGGAGAATAAGCCGGAACGGGATACTGGTTTTGCATGATCATGATCATATTGAATGGTGGTGCTGGCTCGAAGGGCAAATGGCCTATTGCACCTATTTTCAGTGTTTCTATGTTTCTCATCTCCTTTTATTCTGAGGCTATAGGCCTCTGGTCCTAGATTCTCCCTCTAGTGGAAACATTCTACATTCACTCTATCCAGGCCTTTCAGTTCAGTATGTCTCAATGAGGTCCCCACTCATCCTTCTAAACTCTAGCAAGTACAGACCCTGAGCCATCAAACGCCAGCATTTTGTGTCTACCTTGATTTAAACCAACATCTGCAGTTCTTTCCTACTCATTATATGGTAGTAGACTGCCTTAGATTTGGGAAACCAGCATTAGAGTAACACAACAGGTCAGACAGCATCTGTGGAGGGAATGGACAGCCTGCCTTTCCCCTCTTTGTGCTACTCTCCCCACTTTTTGGCAAATGTTTCCAGCAACTGAAGTTCCTTATAGAAACATAGAAATTAGATGCAGGATTAGGCCATTCGGCCCTTCGAGCCTGCACCGCCATTCAATATGATCATGGCTGATCATCCAACTCAGTATCCTGTACCTGCCTTCTCTCCATACCCCCTGATACCTTCAGCCACAATGGCCACATCCTACTCCCTCTTAAATATGGCCAACGAACTGGCCTCAACTACCTTCTGTGGCAGAGAGTTCCACAGATTCACCACTTATGTCCCCATTAGAGAAACCTTAAGGGCCTGTCTTACTTGCGCGTCATTTACACAACATAATTTAGGCATCATAACGCATGTGATGCACGCATGACGTGCTTCACGCGCGCATGGCGAGGCGTGGTGGCGTAGGCAGTGACGGGCGCGGCACCCCAGGATTTTGGGATTCACAAAATCTTTGCGTGCCACCTGCGTGACGCGCAAATGACGCCCAAGTGGGACAGGTCCTTTAGTGTCTAATTGGACTGCCTTATCTGCTCTCTGCTGCCTTCCACCTGAAAAATATCAGACATATTGCACGATAGGTGACATAGTTAGGGAATGTCTCTTTTTGGTGAATTCTGTGCCGATTTTATCGATATTCATGAAAAAGGATTGCACAGACTGATATCCCCCGTTAATGGCTCCCCATCAAAACTAGTTTTGTAAGCTTTGCACTAAATATCTGACTCTGAATTCCCCTTTAATACTGTTGGATGTGAGAATAGAAATATGCTCAGCAAGGCAAGAGCTGAAATAGGGGCTCGGTAATTGAACATCAAATTACTTTGCAAAATTGATACAGTAATTTGAATGCTAATCCTGCCGTAGGCAACAAAAATCACCTTCCACAAAATTATAAAATAAGTCAAATATTTATTTTTGTGTACTCAGTTCCTGGATCTGATTTGAAACTCCTGCAGGGCATTGCAGCGCAATGAATCCTCCAACTAATAAACAAGGCCAACCTAAACACAATGCAAGTCAGCAGCCAATTCATGCTTCTGACCAAAATGTCAGTGTAGGTCCAAGAGAGTGAAGATAGACACAAAATGCTGGAGTTTACTAAGCGGACAGGCAGCATCTCTGGTGAGAAGGAATGGGTGATGTTTTGGATCAAGACCCTTCAGACTGGTTAGGGATAAGGGAAACGAGAGATATAGACGATGATGTGGAGAGATAAAGAACAATGAATAAAAAACATGCAAAATAGTGACGATGATAAAGGAAGCAGGCCATTGTTGGGTGAAACAGAGAAGCTGATGCAACTTGGGTGGGGGAGGGATAGAAAGAGAGGGAATGCCATGGCTACCTGAAGTGAGAAAAATCAATATTCAAACCGCTGGCTGTAAGGTGCCAAAGCAAAATATGAAATGCTGTTCCTCCAATTTGTTTTTAGCTTCACTATGACAACGGAAGAGACCAAGGGCAGAAAGATCAGTGTGGGAATGGGAAGGAGAATTTGGCAACCGGGAGATCGGGCAGGTTCAGGCGGTCTGAGCGAAGGTGTTCAGCGAAACATCCCAGCTCTACGACTCAAGAGTCAGATTCTGATGCACTGTCTGTTCATAGTGTTTGAGGCAAGTCTCATTAACAGGTATGTTGGCTGTGGGGATACAGGGGCACGGGGCAGAGTTTACCCACGCTTCGTTCAAGGTCAGCAGTCATCAGACGTGTTCCTGGATCAGAAATTGGACTGAAAAAATACTTTAAAATAAAAGTAAATGATCGGCTTTGTTATAGGTTTAAACAAACTCTTCATCCATTAGTAAGTGCCCCCCTTATGCCCACCTCCACTCCGAGTCCTGGAATGAGGAAAAGGCCTCCTGATTCTGACCCTCCTAACGGCTTGAGCTTCGCTCCCCACCGTGATCATCTACACAACCGATTCTCCTGATCTCATCTGAAACTTCTATCCAGACCCCAACCTGGGGTTTTCTATTGTTTCTGTTGGAGGGAATCTTGTGTTTAACCTGTATCCTGCATCTGGTCCAGACACAAAGAATATCAGTGGTTAGTTTCTCAACCAAGTCAGTTTATTCAAGGCCATGACAGTACTCACTGAAAAACAATCTGAGAGACCCAAAGTGTTTTAAAGATCCACAGCCTCTTAATTTCTGTGTTTCAATGGTTAGATGCGGATATTACACTTTTGAAATAATTCATCAGATAAAGATCCCTTTTTTTCAGTGACTTAACCTTTTAATTAAACAAAAATCCTCTTATTTCTCTGACTAATGGGTGCAGTATATAAAATGTGTAGACAATAGACATTAGGTGCAGGAGTAGGCCATTCGGCCCTTTGAGCCAACACTGCCATTCAATGTGATCATGGCTGATCATCCCCAATCAGTACCCCCCCGTTCCTGCCTTCTTCCCATATCCCCTGACTCCGCTATCTTTAGGAACCCTATCTGGCTCTCTCTTGAAAGTATCCAGAGAACCATCCTCTGAGGCAGAGAATTCCACAGACTCACAACTCTCTGTGAGAAAAATGTGTTTCCTCGTCTCCATTCTAAATGGCTTACCCCTTATTCTTAAACTGTGGCCCCTGGTTCTGGACTCCCCCAACATGTTGCCTGCCTCTGGTGTGTCCAAACCCTTAACAACCTTATATGTTTTCAATAAGATCCCCTCTCATCCTTCTAAACTCCAGAGTGTACAAGCCCAGCCCCTCCATTCTCTCAACATATGACATTCCCGCCATCCCGAGAATTAACCTTGTGAACCTATGCTGCCCTCCCTCACAGCAAGAATGTCCTTCCTCCCATTAGGTGATCAAAACTGCACACAATACTACAGGTGTGGACTCACTAGGGCTCTGTACAACTGCAGAAGGACCTCTTTGCTCCTATACTCGACTCCTCTTGTTATAAAGGCCAACATGCCATTCTCTTTCTTCACTGCCTGCTGTACCTGCATGCTTACTTTCTGCCCACTAATCTCCTATGTGGGACCTTATCAAATGCTTTCTGAAAGTCCAGGTACACTACATCCACTGGCTCTCTCCCTTGTCCATTTCCGAGTTACATCTTCAAAAAATTCCAAAAGATTAGTCGAGCATGATTTACACGCTGACTTGGACCGATCCTGTTACTGCTCTCCTGATGTGCGGCTATTTCAACTTTTATAATTGACTCCAGCATCTTCCCCACCACCAATGTCAGGCTAACTGGTCTATAATTCCCTGTTTTCTCTCTCCCGCCTTTCTTAAAAAGTGGGATAGCATTAGCTACCATCCAATCCACAGGAACTGATCCTGATTCTATAATTATACCAATGCATCCACGATTTCTAGAGCCATTTCCTTAAAGACCCTGGGATGCAGACCACCAGGCCCCGTGGATTTATCAGCCTTCAGTCCCATCGGTCTAACCAACACCATTTCTTGCCTAATGTGGATTTCCTTCAGTTCCTCCGTCACCCAGATCCTCTGGCCACTACTATATCAGGACGATTGTTTGTGTCCTCTTTAGTGAAGATGGATCCAAAGTACCTGTTCAATTCATCTTCCATTTCCTTGTTCCCCATAATAAATTCACCTTTTTTGGCTTTCAAGGGTCCAACTTTGGTTTTAACTAATTTTTTCCTTTTCACATACCTAAAGAAGCTTTTACTATCCTGCTTTATATTCTTGGCTAGCTTACCTTTGTACCTCATCTTTTCTCCCTGTATTGCCTTTTTAGTTATCTTCTGTTGCTCTTTAAACATTACCCAATCTTCTTGCTTCCCGCTCTTCTTTGCTACGTTGTACTTCTTCTCTTTAATTTTTATACTGTCCCTAACGTCCCTTGTCAGCCACAGTCGCCCCTTACTCCTCTTGGAATCTTTCTTCTTCCTAGGAATGAATTGATACTGCACTGTCTGTATTATTCCCAGAATACCTGCCATTGTTGTTCCTCTGTCATCCCTGCTAATGTATCTTTCTAGTCAACTTTGGCCAGCTCCTCCCTCATGGCCCCATAGTCCCCTTTATTCAACTGTAACACTGACACCTCCGATTTACCCTTTTCCCTCTCCAATTGTAGATTAAACTTGACCATATTATGGTCACTCCTCCAAATGGCTCTTTAACCTCGTTCCTTTATCAAATCCGGTTCATTACATAACACTAAATCCAGAATTGCCTTCTCCCTGGTAGGCTCCAATACAAGCTGCTCTAAGAATCCATCACGAAGGCACTCTACAAAGTCCCTTTCTTGGGGTCCAGTACCAACCTGATTTTTCCAGTCTACCTGCAATTTGAAATCTCCCATAACAACCACAGCATTACCTTGGCTACATGCCAATTTTAATTCCTGATTCAACTTGCACCCTATGTCCAGGGTACTGTTTGGGGGACTGTAGATCAGTCCCATTAGGGTGTAGGAAGGAACTGTAGATGCTGGTTCAAATCGAATATAGACACAAAATGCTGGAGTAACTCAGCGGGACAGGCAGCATCTCTGGAGAGAAGGAATGGGTGATGTTTTGGGTCGAGACCCTACTTCAGACTGGTGAAGGCAGGTACTCTCACTATATTTAAAAACTTGGCATACTGGGCTAGCCCCATTTGTCTGCATTTGGCCCACAGCCCTCTAAATTCTTCCATACATTTATCTGTACAAATGTATTTGAAAAGTTATAATTGTACCCGTTTCTATAGCTTCCTTTGGCAGCTCATTCCAGACACATGCTACCCTCCAAATGGCAAAGTTGTCCAAAGTCCCTCTTTAATCTTTCCCCTCTCAGCTTAAACCTATGCCTCTAGTTTTACTCTGGTGAGAAAGACTGCGAGACTAACTTTATCCATGCTCCTTAATATTTTGTATACCTCATTAAGATCATCCTTCAGCCTCCTATATGCCAAAGGGAAAAGTCCCAGCCTGTACAACCTTTCCCTAAAACTCTACAAGCCCCAGTGACATCCTAGCAAATGTCTTCCTGAGTAGTTCCTGAGGATTGGAGGGTAGCTAATGTAACCCCACCTTTTAAAAAGGGAGGGAGAGAGAAAACGGGGAATTACAGACCAGTTAGTCTAACATCGGTAGTGGAGAAACTGCTAGAGTCAGTTATTAAAGATGGGATAGCAGCACATTTGGAAAGTGGTGAAATCATTGGACAAAGTCAGCATGGATTTATGAAAGGTAAATCATGTCTGACGAATCTTATAGAGTTTTTCGAGGATGTAACCAGTAGAGTGGATAAGGGAGAACCAGTGGATGTGTTATATCTGGACTTTCAGAAGGCTTTCGACAAGGTCCCACATAAGAGATTAGTATACAAACTTAAAGCACACGGTATTGGGGGTTCAGTATTGATGTGGACATAGAACTGGCTGGCAAACAGGAAGCAAAGAGTAGGAGTAAACGGGTCCTTTTCAGAATGGCAGGCAGTGACTAGTGGGGTACCGCAAGGCTCAGTGCTGGGACCCCAGTTATTTGCAATATATATGAATGATTTGGACGAGGGAATTGAATGCAACATCTCCAAGTTTGTGGATTACACTGCATTGATGTGATTGCATTCATAAAATTAGAAAAAAAATCAAAAAGATGTTTCTTTAACATTTATTTTTCAACTCGTCATGAATTTTGAGGATCACTATTAAGTTATTTAATCCACCAGGCATTCTGGGAATGTTTCCTCTGTCCCAATCCACTCACACATATATAAGCAAGCGTGCATATACACACCCCACATCCTCCATCACCTGGAGTCTCAGACTGAGGCAGAATCCTTGTTCCTTCTTGGGGTCTCATTCATCGCTCAGCAGCTCCAGTGTACTCCAAGTCTGGATTACTGCCAGCAATGTTGCTACTGATGCAAAGTTTAGGGAGCAGGTGGGAATATTCTGTAGTCTGCTCAGCAAGCCTGCCTGGTGGCTCAGCGGTAGAGCTCAGTGCCAGAGACTATGCTTCGATCCTGATTATGAGTGCTGTCTGTATGCAGTTTCTACCTCCTCCCCGTGACCTGCGTGGGTTTTCTCCAGGAAGCTCAGGTTTCCTCCCACACTCCAAAGATCTACAGGTTTGTAGGTTAAGTGGCTTGGTATAAATGTAAATTGGACCCATTATATAAAGTACGGGGTTTGCTGTTCGGCGTGGACCGAAGGGCAGTTTCCGCGCTGTATCTCTAAACTAGGAAAAAATAGTAATAAACTACCAATCTTGCTACGTTAAGATCGTAGGTGCTGGCAGTCATGGCTCATTGGTGGATTGGACATGATTGCCTGAGATGTCACTGAAAACATTCTCCTTTTGAGTTAAGTTTATTTTTTCTCTCTATTCTACCTCCCATTTTGCCAGTGAAAAGTAAATCATGATGTCTGCTTTCAATGTTACCACAATAAAACCTATTGTTTCCAACACCTGCAGTGCCTTCGCATCGACCGTACTTCAATGCAGTAATGCAGGTTTAGTTTAGTTTAGAGATACAGCACGGAAACAGGCCTTTCGGGTCCGCACCGACCAGTGATGCCCGCACATTGACACTATCCGACACACACTAGGGACAATTTACACATACACCCAGTCAATTTACCGACATACCTGTACGTGTTTGGAGTGTGGGAGGAAACCGAAGATCTCGGAGAAATCCCACGTGGTCACGGGGAGTACGTACAAAATGTACAGACAGCACCTGCAGTTGGGATCGAACCCGGGTCTCTGGCGTTGCAAGCGCTGCCAGGCCGCGACTCTACCGCTGCGCCACAGTGGCCGCCACCGTGGTGTGTTGATTCAACCTATGCTGCTAAACCACGTGCTATAAAATTGTGGAACCTCTTCCCCCCCCCCAACACCCCCAAACCCTTCCCACTGATACAACCCTTCCTGCACCAGATGCTCCTTTACCTTCTTTAACCCACTTCCATCAACCCTAGCACTGAAAATAACACTTGTTGACCCACCTTTATCTCATCTTGTCCCTTAGCTCCAATTTAATTAACTTCTCAATTAATTTATTACAGACCACAGTGTTATAAAGAAGAGACATGATAGATAAAAGAATATATTGGAATCAATGTTGTAAATGTCCTCTATGTCCCTGCACACCTACTTTATCCCTAAATTCCACCTTTCATATTTGTTCCTAAACTCCTGATTTTCCCCTGCCCACAATCTTGTAAAGTCTCTCCTGCTCCAATGTAGGTGTGAAAGCCTTCAGTCCTAAAATTGTTTCTCTAACACTTATTATCGACTTAAAACCTGTCTACGTGCCTTGCCTTTGGGTTTATTCCTGACCTCCACTGTGACTGATCTGTCCTTTGTGAGATAATTGTGCTTTATTACCATCTGGGTGGGTTCATTAGAGATACTGCTTTGCAACAGATCACATTTCAATGCTGGGCTAAAATCAATCGGGTATCTGATAATTAAATGCCCATGTATACGTTAGGAATTTTTTTTCATGATTTTTTTTCGATAAATGTTGGTCTTTTGATATTGGGGAACTGCATAAATAATGTCAAATACATTAGTGCTTTGGATTTTTGTTCACCCGTGAAAACTCAAACAATAGAAGCTTCACAGAATGGCATCTTAATGGTAGCACAAGTAAATTGCATGGTTTTAAGCTCCCTGCCTCCTTTGTGGGAGATTTCTGACCAGACATTTGTAGCTGAAAGCAAAACAACATTAATTGACGAAGAAGCTCTTTGGGGAACAATTTTCAGACTTTTATAGTCAATTTGCAGCCATTATTTTTGTGATAGAGTTACTCTGGTATTTGAAATGTGTACAGTATTTACACATCATTTTGAAGGCTATAATGGAATTTCCTGACAGGGGTTTAAGTACTGAATATAAACCTGAAATATTACAACAGATTGGCAAGAAAGATCCTTTAAGATTAGACGAGTCTAACATTTCAATTATTCAGTAAAATCACTACTTTCACAGCCAAAGATAGTTTCCATTGTCCAGTCTATGCTCACCCTTCTACTTGACTAGCAATTGGATTATAATCATACACAGGGTGTAGGCAATGCTTGGAAGACCAGGCTGTGTTTACGCCTCTGAAGATGGTAGTTAGCCGCTTTGTGCAATCATGCAGCCCTTCTGATGGCGTCACTCCAGAGTGCTGTTGAGTAGGAAATATTATGATTTGGACTCCGCAACAATAAGGGGCCAGTAATAAATGTCCAGGTGGAAGATAGTATGTGCATGGAGTACTTTATCTATATGCCCGCTTCCCTTGATTGTTCTTGTTGCTGTGGGTCATGTATTAGTTTTTTTTTCCTAGTTTAGAGATACAACGCGGAAACTGCCCTTTGGTCCACTGAGTCCGGGCCGAACAGCAATCCCCGTACATTATATAATGGGTCCAATTTACATTTATACCAAGTTTGAATAACTGCAGTACATCTTCTTCAGGATGACACGCATTGCAGCCATTGTGGTCCATGAGATACCAATGGAGTCGGTTGCTGTTCCATTGCTCATATAAAGCTTCATGATGTTGAAAATTGCATCCATCCAGGCAGGTTGAGAGGATAACATCTATGTTCGTCTTTTTGCTTCATGAAAAGGCTCAGGCCATTAGAGAAGTGACATTAATTCCTGGGGCCGAGCACCCAAAGTGATCTTGCAGTCATTTTATTTATGCGGCTGGTCCTGTTCGATTTCTGATCAGTGTGATATCTTGGGGTGTTAAATGCCATGAGGACATAGTTAGGCCCTGACATGTTGAAAATAACCTGTGCTTGTCTCTAATGTAGCACAATTACATGCCATCTTATCAGCCCGTCCTTAAATCTTGCTCAAATCGTGCTGTATGAAGACATATCCCCATTATTTAATGAGTTATAAAGAGAATAGTAAGATTAAACGAGAACTCACCTGTTCGAAGTTTGATCGTATATTTTACGAGGAGTTACGATGAGGGATTACGTGAAGAACCCGCCTCACGCTGTCAAACGGCATACTTCAAAGCAGCGGCATGAAAAACACAGAACACCAAAGCCGGAGTAACATAGTAAGGCTCATAAAAAGACTTAAACCACCATTTGATCATTTATTTTACGAGGGTGGGAGCGGAGGGCACGTAATCCCTCATCGTAACTCCTCGTAAAATAACGATCAAACTTCGAACAGGTGAGTTCTCGTTTAATCTTACTATTTTACTTCGGAGTCACGTGAGTGACTACGTGAAGAGTTTTAAAGCTTTCTGTGTTTTTTTATGTCGTAGAATTAATCCGTACGACAATCCGGCTAAGTAAACACATACATGAGAAAGCACACAAATGTTAGATCTTTTCACAATCAAGTTTTTTTAATGGCTGAAAAACCATATAATACCCTCCTTATATTTGAGGGAAAAAATGATTATAAGTGACAAAAAATATCAGTGACTACACCAACTGATTATAGCAATTAATAGCAAACAAAGCAGGTGATTATAGTGCTCCCAACACCGCGTGTCCAAAGCTTGTCATAGTGTGAACAGGTTTGTTGTAGGACTTTGAAAAAGTTTCTTCTTTACTCCACCCTGCGATTTTTAAAAATATGCTCAAGAGGTACGTCCCGCCCCTTCATCGCGGACGTAGCTGCCGCCCTGGTGGAGTGAGAATTTGAAGACATCAGTGTCTATTCCCGCTAAAACCAACACCTGTTTCAACCATTTTTGAGATAGTTTGAACTGAAGCTTTTGTGTGTGGCTTTTTGTGCGTAAGCAGCAATGTCTTTTCGTTTCCTCAAAAGTGTCCGTCACTTTAATACATTGGTTCAAATGTCTAACCACACACAAAGCAAGCTCAATATGAAAAGCTTGAAAGGTTACCTTTGTTCCAGATCTCCCTAGTCTACTTTGTTTGATCAGATCGTAAACATAGAATACAACGTTATCTGTAGTCACATGCATACAGTCTAAACGCAACATTTGTAAAGTTTGCACTCTTTGGGCTGAGACCAGTGACATTAACATGACCAATTTCAATGTTAACCTATCCAATGACAACCCTTCAATTGGCGTCCATTCTCTAAGTAGAGCAAGTACTATGCTCACATCCCAAATCTCTGTATATCTAGGTTTTGGCGGATTCATGTGAAAAAATTCCTTTCATGAATCGTGATATTAATGGATGCGACCCAATTGATTTTTCACCAGTCATAAGTCCTAAATAGGACGACAAGGCACTGCGTGCAATGTTAATGGCACTGTAACTTAAATGTTGGCCAAAGCGCAAATTGGCAAGGAATTCCAAAAACATGAGTAACATTCACATAATCATCAGAAATATTTTGACTGTGTGCAAAATTCTTCCTATTTCTTAATATGTGTCATATATTGTTTCTGTGTGCTATCTCGTCATGATGTGCCAATAACTGTCAAGTTTGGTCCGACAATCCCAGTTCCTGTAGTGGTCTGGTCAAAACCTGCAGATTAACAAATTCATATATGCATATAATGGATAATCTTCATTTGTTACTGGATTAGTCAAGATATCACTACAGTTAAGAATCTGCATATACGGTTTCTTTAATCATATTCAGCATAACTGGGAACCAAGGTTGAGTTGGCCAATTTGGCCCTACCAACAATCCGGAAGCTGAATCTTGCTCTATTTTCTTCAAGCATCTCTGGATCAGAGCAAATGGTGGAAAAGCATAAAAGAACATTTTTCCCCAGTGTAATAAAAATGCATCTACTGCAACTGCGTCCGGATCGTGTTCCCAAGACACATAATGAGGCAAATGATGATTAAGCCTGGATGCAAAATCAATTTCTGGCAACCCAAATCGTCGAACAATATTCTTAAATATTGGTGGCTTAAACATCCATTTCGTATTATCTTTAAAATCCTGGACCTTTCATCTGCTACCACATTGTCTTTACCTGGAGTATAGCTTACTGCAATCCATATCTGCCGACCAATACACCATTGCCATATCTCATTGACCAGACAATCACATGATACTGATCCAACTCTCCCCATGTGATTAATGTAAACCACAGCTGTTTTATTGTGTAATTGTATTAACACATGCAGACCTTGTTTAGCACAACAATATGCTTTAAGCCCATAAAAGGCCCCCCAATAACTCCCAATAGTTAATACCATACTCTTGGAGAAACACTTGTTCTTCAGTTTTTCCATCTACCTCCACAACTGGAGGATAAATCTGTGGCCCCCCATCCGAGAGCACTAGCATCTGTATGTAAAACCATTTCAGGCTGTTTTAATCATAATATTTATTTAGCAGTTTGTGGGACATTTTTCCTTTTTTAACCCACCATTGTAAATTCCAATACAGCTTCTTTTGTTTAATTACATAGGCCTGTCAAATGGCCTGCCTTCTCTTTAAGAGCTTGTATCTTGTACCTTCGAAGATATCAATAAATGTAATGAACCAAATTCTAATGCAGGAAAATGCTGCTAGCAGTTCACCAATGGTTGTCACCATTTCTCGGATGGAAGGATAAGGTTTTGAATGAGATAATGACAAGTTACCAAAATATCATCGACTTTAACTGTTGGTAAAGGTATTAACATAGTCACTGAGTTAATTACAAACCCCAAAAGTAAATTGTTTGTGCTGGCTGCAGCTGGGGCTTAATTAGATAATTAAGAACCTTAGCTTACCACAAAGCTTTAGTAACTGAAACTGAGTCCTCAGCTGACTCCTGATAATCACTAATGACCAGAATGTCATTGAGATAAGCCATAATGATGTGCATTTTGTGCTCTAATTGGGCTAAACTGGTTTCAACAGTTTTCGTAAAGAGTAAAAAGCTGAACTCAGTCTATTTGGCAAAGCTTAACTGCCATAATTGTCACAACCAATTAAAATTTAAGTATCACCGAAACCTGATACATAGGTACAGAATAATAGGCGTCTTTTCATCAATCTTAGCCATATAACAACCTGCTGAATTAATATTTTTGCAGTATTCCATGACTCCATTTGAACATGTTTGTATTCTACAAACTTATTTAGACCTGTAAGGTCCAGAATACTTCTGCAACCATCATCTGTAATGCCTTCTAACATTAAAGACAAATTTATGCTCGTGTTCAAAATCTTTTCCATTACCCCTTTTTCCAGATAATTAGGCAATGTGGACATAAAACTCTGCTTTTTCAATGCAGAAACACGAAAACATAAGCAGTTTATTCTGTACAGGAGGATTAACCTCTTGTTTTAAAAGTAATAGTAGTTAATGAAACTGCTCGTAATATACTGATCAAAAATAATAGTAAGCCAGTCTTAATAAACTTTTTGTAATCTCCCTCTATCTGGAGATTAATCCGCAGTTTCTTTAAGCAGGGAACACGTCTTTAATTCCTCTGCATATGAGCGTGGTGGTCTCCTTATCCCCTGAATTCGGGTAAGTATTTGGTTGTGCAATACCATAAAACTTCCTTGACATATTTCTGCCTCTATTTCCAATATCAAATCCCCTTCTGGGCGAAAATACCTTTTCGTCCAAAGACGAAGGTTTTCATGCAGCTAAAATATTTTTAGCTTTTCATCCAATTTCAATAAGTTAGGCAGATTATTCCAAACAGATAACCAAGAGCTTAAACACCACTTGCTCGACACAGGTATGCAACCTTGGGTGAAAAATGGGCCAAATAGCCATTTATTTTATACAAAAGTTCATAGAAAAAATTGCACAATAGCGTCTTTATTTTATGTTTTTCCTTTCATCTGCCCAAAAGCCATAATAGCAGCAGAGTAATTTGTGAGGATTTTTAAACCTCACTATTTGACGCTCTCATATTTGGAGTCATGAATGCCCATATTAACGGATAAACCGTAGGCTCTTCCAATGAGGCACAATTTCCTGTGCTGTGCAATTTTAATATTTCAATCATCACAGAATCATGAAGTTGGTGAGATACCATATACATAATGTAGGTAGCTAGGTTTTTCCATAGCCTCACCACTTCCTTTAGATATAGCAAAACTTTTGCTATCTCAGGCACACCTGGCCTCACTTTTATTTTTATTTTATTTGTAGTGTGTATTGATAATTCACATCACCACTTGCAGGGTCTGTCTTTTGCAGCCCTGATCCACTTGGAATTATATCCAAAGAGACTTCCTCCACCCTATCCAGGGTCAGAGTTTTTTATTTTTCAATTTGGCACATAGCCATATTTTGTATATTCAAGCCCCTCAGGGTCTTTTTTGGGGAACTGTTTGGGTACTGTGACCCTGGTCTTTAGTACATTTAAGCCCCTCAGGGTCTTTTTTGGGGAACTGTTTGGGTACTGTGACCCTAGTCTCTTTTATATTATGGAGTACTTTCTCCATATCGCGAATTTTATTAACTTTTTTAAAAATACAGTCTTTCTGACTTTTAAAATATCCTGTCCAAAATTGTGGAGCATTTAAACCTTTCTACCGTATTTTAAACGGTACCAGTATCGGAACCGGCCCCGTAATTAATCTCTCGTCCCGATCGCTGGGTATTCCCCTGGGACGTTCTTTTTAAAAACTCCGTTATTTTAACAGAGTATATCTGTTAAATTTAAACTTTTAGTTAGTTTTTAAAACCTTTAAAATCCTGGTTTCCACCAGGCACGGAGTTTTCTAGTCCTAAAAAGTTTTTCAACAGTACTTACCTGCCGGTTCTGAACCTACCGCTGTCGAGGAGCTGCTCCTTACTGCAGCTCCTGCTTCTGCCGTCAGCGTCGACGTCATGCCGTTGACAGCGTGAGGCGGGTTCTTCACGTAGTCACTCACGTGACTCCGAAGTAAAATGGAACTTTGCACAATCATTACAGACATTCCTACATCTGACTAAATTACGAAAGGAAAGTCATTGATGAATCAGCTAGCTTTGAGAAACTGCTGCAGGGATGTTAAGGGTCTGATATAATTGTCTTGATACAACAGCCTTTGTGCAGGACTCAAACCAATGGAAGACAAAATGGCTTTAATTCCTTTTGATATCAAACTTTTTATGGCTCCTAATAGTAGACTTGATCAGTGTGATGTTAGCATTAAAACTGACCACTCTTAACTCATCTCTGGAACTTGGCACTTTAGTCCACATTTGGACTAAGGCTGTAATTAAATTTGTAACTATATTGAGTTGTCAGAACTCAAATGGAACATTTAAGAAGAATGAATTAATTTTTCTTAGCAGTATTGTGAGACTGCCATGTTGCTGTGGATCTAGTCACATAGGCCAGACCATATAATTACTGCAGATTTCCTCTTCTCAAAGGCATGATTGAACCAGATGGATTTTTATGACGATCTGATAGATTTTGTGGACTTCATTACTCAGACCAAATTTAAAAAAAAAATTATATCAGATTATTAAATGAATTTGAATTCCACACCTGGGGATTGAACTTGTATCTGTCGATTGGTAATCCAGGTCTCTGAGTTATTTGACCCAGAATACACACATATACACAAGCAATCTGGAAAATAATAGTGAAAGGCCTGGATAGAGTGAATGTGGAGAGGATGCTTCCACTAGTGGGAGAGTCCAGGACCAGAGGTCATGGCCTCGGAATTAATGGATGTTCCTTTAGGAGGAATTTCTGTGGTCAGAAGGTGATGAATCTGTGGAATTCAATGCCACAGACGGCTGTGGAGGCCAAGTCAATGGATACTTTCAAGTCAGAGATTGACATTCTTGATTAGTATGGGCGTCAGGGGTTATGGGGAGAAGACAGGAGAATGGGGTTAAAAGGGAAAGATAGATCGGCCATAATTGAATGGCGGAGTAGACTTGATGGGCCAAATGGCCTAAAGGGGCTGTCCCACCACGGCGACCTAATCTGCGAGTTTAGCAGAGTGTCTTCGACCTTAAAACTCACAGCATGGTCGACACGAGGTCCTATGAGGCCGTTGGAACTCTCCTTCATGCTCGAGGGAAGTTCCCGAATACTCGTGGCCTCAGCTAGGTCATGGAAGATTTTTCAGCATGTTGAAGCATTTTCCTTGAGTAAAATTTGGTCAGCATGGTTATTTTTGACTCGTAGTGCAGTGGAGTGGGGTCGCTATGTAGTTACAGGCAGTGGAGGGCAGCTGTAGGCAATCTCCTTTGCTGACCGGGCATTTTGATTGGCTCATTGGAGTTTTCAGGACCAAGGAAAACTGACCGGTAGGTTAAATGCCCGCTAAACTTTATTATATTTCTTAAAAGTGTCTCCCCCCCCCCTTCTATCCCCCCCTTCCCCTCCCCCCTTCTCCTCCCCCCTTCTCCTCCCCCCTTCTCCTCCCCCCTCCCTCTCCCCCCTCCCTCCCTCTCTCCCTCCCCCACCTTCTCCCCTCCCCCCACCCTTCCCCCTCCCCTCTCCCCCTCCCTCGCCCCACCCTCCCCCTCCCTCCACCCTCTCCTCTGCCCCTCCCCCCCCTTTCCCCTTCTCCCCCCCTTCTCTCTCTGCCTGATGTTAATGACAGTTCACATCATTATTCTTTGGTCACTGCAGGTATAAGATAATCTTCATGGAAAGAGCCATTGGTGGCCCGAGTGAAGCTGTACACAAATGAAATGAAGAGCAGAATGCTCACTGAAAAACTCTTGATAACATTTGTGGCAGCAGAACAACAACTAGTGCTCCAATTGCCAGTAAAGTCCACACGGAACATCCTTATTATGCCTTGTCAGCACACATTCATTTGGACCATAATGCGACAAAGTTAAAAACAAATTTGTGTGCACAACATACAGTTTACTAGCTTGATGGAAGACTTCTTATATTTCTTTCGTGTGGCGTGCAAAGCCTAAAGTTGTTGGACAACGTGTTCTATTTGATCTTCCATTTGTGCACGTCGAGTTGATTGCATTAGTCGAAACAGGGCGGACCACGTGAAGGTTGCAATCTTCCACCCCTTGATGGAAGACAATGACGTTTAAATAGGGTTATTATAATGGGATTTACAGACCCATCATTCTAATAAAAGGTCATGTTATTATGTGCCTGTAGTATTGTAGATTCAAAGTATCTCCTGAGCTTTGTTTCATGATTAATTTTAGCAATTTGAATCATAGAATTACTGTAGATTTAAACCGGCAATTCCTCTTAACGAAAGCTTTCAGTAGTTATCTCCCATGTGGGAAATATTGCTTAAGAGAAAAAGAAATATTGTGATCTGAGAGAGTCATTTTCTTCAGACAGTTTCTGGACAACTCCATCTAAATCGTTTACATTCAAGCAGAAGAACTGTTAAAATAAATATTTAGGTGTGTGGATAAACTGTTATTTAATTAAACCCCTGTCTCACGGTGCGAGTCGACTCACTTAAAACAAATTAAACTCGTGGTAATCACGTACAATTAACGTAGTGGGAACGTCGGAACTCGCGGACGCAACTTAGCGACTCGTGGCATCGTGAAACATGTTAACTCTTGATTTTCAAACATGTTTAAAGTTTTCCACAAGTCACATTTACTCTTGAAGTTAAAAATTGAAACATTTAAACTTGTTGTAAGACCGTAGTGGCCCGTGAGTTTACCGTAGTGACTCGTGACTAACTCATGGGTTTGGCCCGAGTGACTCACCAGGGACCTGGGAAACAGTGGCAAAAAGAATGAACCACGCAGTGTGTGGAAAGCTGCATTGCGAGAGTTAATTCAGTTCAGAACTTTAACTTTTCACATTGAAACGGTGCCATGAATCCTTGTTGGATTAATCCACTTTTTGCGGAGAAGCAGATATATGGGACAGGTGACCCGTCTCAGGATTATCTGACAAACTTTACGCGTTTATACAGGGGATTTTCTCAGGCATCACTTTCCACCCAGTCTGTCCACGTAAAGGAGGCTTTCAGTTGTGAGCCAAGACTGTAGCCACTTGTGAAGTACACTTGATGCCCTGATGGTGAATCATTTCCTTTCAAGCGACAAAGTGCCTCCTAGCTTTTCAAGGTATGTAGGATATCTGTTGGTTCACACATCACCCAGCCTGCAGTCCTAGCCCACCAAAGTTCCAGAGAGGCCTCGTGAAGCTGGCTGGCTGGTCTGTCTTGTGTTCGCAAGCCCATTGCACGCAGCACCTGAAATTACTGCCGGGGTCCACTCCACTTGGTTTCCTCAAGTAACCAGTAAATTACTATTAAACCTTGACATGCTTTACAAAGTGACATATTCTAACATCCAGGCAAATTGTTAAGGTTGCGTAATGAAACAAATAATTGAACTGCCACAGGTACAAGCCCCACTGACCAAACAGTGCTTCGGCAGTGAAATACAAGGAGGGTTGGTAAACAATAATTATCAGTGATTTCTTCCGAAAGAAGCCATCAAGAAATAAAGCGAGGGAAAGAAGGGGTGGGAGGATGGGGTGGGGGAGAAGGGACGGGTACATGGGTGAGCTGCACACTTTCCCCTCTGTAGCTGACAGCAACCTCAGAGCCTGACTGAAGGTGGCTGGAGCTGGTGGCACCAGTAACCGTGTGGAAAATTGCCTCATTGTTTTTCTGGCTTCAGCAGCGTGGATGCGGTATGGATCCTGCAGTTGATTTGCCTGGGAACGGTGGTGCAGAAGGTTGCACATGGTTCTCTCACAGCTCCAGCGATCAAAAAGTTCGATCCTGACGTCCGGTAGTGTCCGTGTCAGGGTTACACCTTTTCCCTGTGACCAAGCAGGATTCCCCCAGCTGCTCTGGTTTCCTCCCACATCCCCAAAGAACGTAGGTTAATCTGCCGCTGCAAATTAACCCGAGTGTGTCGGTGAGTAATGGAATCTGGGACAGTTAACGAGCATGTGAGAGAGAATAAATTACAGGGAAATGAATGTGGAATGTGATTGATGGGATTACTGTCGCCTTGATGGGCCAAATGGCCTCCTTCCATGTTGAACGAATGATAAGCCAGAAAGTCAGCTCTCTGCCGTTGATTTACGGGATATTCATGAAATATCCTGTGCCGGCCGATAGCTTTTGGAGAGTTCATGATGTAATGCAATGATGTAACCAGTTGTAATTATGGTACCAATTATGGTATCTACACCGGATGATAGTCTGCCGTGCAATATAGGAAAACAATCTCATATTTACAATTAAGGGCCAATTGTATTCGGGTTTTTAATACAAATTCAGTTTACCCGAGTTTAAATTAAAAACTGGGCCAGGCGATGGGAAACTCTGGGACACCACTGCTGAAGAGAATATCTGAGAATTGTCTTTCATTCAGAGGTTCGCGGGCGGCCTGGGGTGACTGTAGGGCTCTGAAAACTTTTTCCCAGGGCTGGGGTGAGTGTGAAAGGGGTGTTTTCTGGGCAGATCTGCCCAATCAGCAATGTTTTGAGCCGTTGCTTTATAGAGAGCCACACACTGCTATCCCTCTGGTCTACGGACCTTGCTGTCGGGAGAAAAAATTAAGTTAATGTTCAATTTACCTGATCTTTTTGTTAGAAGTTTACCAACTTTTTGATGAGATATGAATTAAGGGAATAAAACAATCTTAATAGACACAAAAAGCTGGAGTAGCTCAGCCAAGCCGGCAGCATCTCTGGAGAGAAGGGTCGAAACTTTTTTTCAGTCTGAAGAAGGGACTCGACCAGCAACGTCACCCATTCCTTCTCTCCAGAAATGCTGCATGTCCCGCTGAGTTACTCCAGCATTTTGTGTCTATCTTCGGTGTAAACCAACATCTGCAGTTCCTCCCGACAAAAAAAAAAACAGCCTATGATTGATGCCAGACCTTGAACAAAGGCAGTTCAAATGGACTATTGAATGCAATTTTGGAAGGATTGTTCCTTGAAGCAAACTGCTCTAAAAGTTTGAAGGAAGGAATTGCAGATATTAGTTTAAAAACAAAGATAGACACAAAATGATGGACTAACTCAGCTGGTCAGGCAGCATCTCTGGAGAAAAGAAATAGGTGATGTTTCGGGTCGAGATCGTTCATCAGGCTGGGTCTTTTTATAGTGAAAAAAAACTGCATGACATCACTCCATGCGATGATTTTTCCACACGTCGGTAGACGTTGTTGGCTCAAGAGTAACTCGGGAGAGGAACTTGGTAACTCAGGAGACGAACTTGGAACATCGCAGAAATTAGAAGTGAACGGCAAACTTAGACATACCCGTGGGAAATCGGTTAAACACTTGAACATAAACTTGGAATCTCGTACGCAACCACGAGGCTGATTTTTTTTCTTTCACTCGGGGTCACTCGTGGGTGGAGTCGCACCGTGAGACAGGGGCTTTACTATGACTGCTATAAATCAGTGAAGATAGAGAAAATGAACCCTACCAAGAAACATATACCTGCAAGCAAATGGGACATTGAGATCCTCGCACTGCACAATGGAAGCACAAACATTCACAACAAAAATTCTGAACTACGGACTGTTTTGTGTTCTGTATATGGTGGGCAGCTTGATTGTAACCATGTATCGTTTATTTTATTTAATTTGGAGATACAGCGCGGAATCAGTCCCCTCGGCCCACCAGGTCCGCGCCGACCAGCGATCCCCGCACATTAACACAATCCTACACACACTATGGACATATTTTACATTCACCTACATACCTGTGCGTCTTTGGAGTGTGGGAGGAAACTGAAGATCTCGGAGAAAACCCACGCAGGTCACGGGGAGGACGTACAAACTCCGTTCAGACAGCGCCCGTAGTCTGGATCAAACCCGGGTCTTTGCCGCTGTTAGGCAGCAACTCTACCGCTGCGCCACCGTGCCGCCCCATAGTTTATCTGCAGACTGGATAGTACGCAGCAAAAAAGCCTTACCTGTATCTCGGTACACGTGACAGTATACTCAACTAAACTTGAAGCCAAGCTGCAACTGTAGCTGATGGTCACAATGAGCACTTGTAGTTTCTGGATTCCCTTTTTACCGTGTGAAATTGTATGTTGAATCATTACATAGCAATCATGGAAGATAAGGAAATATATCAAGCCTCTAAATTGCTTCCCAGTTGTTTGAGAGTGGGCTGCTAGGACAGATTTTATTTGACCTTCACAATACTTAGAACAGCAGTAAGGTGCCCTCTGACTCTAGGTACGGGCATCATGGTAGGTCAGAAAAACACAGAGCACCTCTGGCCATCCACATCACCTTCCTTCAGTCATTACAGGTACAAGGCAGTTCTCATGGAAAACACAATTGGTGGTCCATGATGGAGCTGTACACACAACGTAATAAATAACAGGACCATTTCTGAAAGCCCTGGATAATGCTCATGGCAGCAGAACACAAAGAAAAATAGTCTTGAAATGACCAGTAAATTGCATACTGAACCTCTTTATTACACCCATCAATACACTTCAAAATCTGCCCTTAGTCTAATGAAATATTAATAGAAGTATAATTTGCTTTGGAATTTGTGTTGCCTCATTAATGTGTTCCTTCTGTATTTTGTCAAAGCATAAGATGTGCTCTCCCTTACCGAAATTCAAATGGTGATGAATTATTTACAATTTTCCAAAGGCAGCTAGATATTTTTGTACAACAGCAGTCATTGTCATGAAGATTATGTTGAACACTTGGTATGTTTAATGGTGGCCATTTAAATTAACCTTAATTAGTGTTTACTTTAATAAACCCCTGGTTTTTTTTTTTTTTTTTTTTTTTAAAAATATTTTTTTTATTGTAGAAACAGTATATACCAAGTACACTCTTATACGACATTGAGATTTATACAATGTATAAAATTATAACGTATTGATTATTAATTAGTACTATTTATGATAATTGTAGTATTATCCATTATACATTCCGTTATTATTTATTTTATATAATTGGGGGTATATGTAGTATATTCCTAATATAAGTAATACACTTAGATTTCTCAAAACATAGATATTCTTCTAATTACCAAATAGAAATCCCCCGCTAATTTAACTACGTAATACCCAATCTTAAACAACATTTTTTTTTAATATTCATAATGTTATCAAAGTATTAATAATGTTTGTATTATTGTTAATTTTATATTTCATAGTTATTGTATAATTGAAAGTACATAGTTTTATATAATTACAAGTTTAAGACATCTATAATCTTTTTCATACAAACAGAGATAAGTGTGTACATATTAAAAATTTATATAGTATGTTTCTATAATTTTTTCCTTAATTAAAGATAGATAGATAGAAAAAAGGAATAGAAAATAGAAAAGAAGGTATGAAAAGTTTGATGGAGATTAAAGTATTACTAAGTAATCCAATCTTGGAGATACATTCATGATTTGTTATGTGTATTTCTTCATCCACTCAGATATTCAGGCCTCAGTCAAGTCCCTGCGCCGAACCATTGTGACCCTGTAGATATTTAATATAGGAGACCATATCTCCTTGAAGAGATCTAACCTGTCCATAAGGACAAGTCTCAATCTCTCCAAGTGAAGTGTCTCCGTCATTTCTGTATTCCACATTTTAATTGTTGGGGATACAGGGCCTTTCCAAAATTTTAATATTAATTTTTTCCCAATTATTAAAGAATAGTCGATAAAAGTTCTATGATTCCTTGTAATTATTTGTTCCATTTCCGGTATTCCAAGTATGATTAACTTTGGGTCATAAATCATAGTAATATTAATAACTTTCGAGATTGTTTTGAATATTTCATTCCAATATTGTAAAATCTTCGTGCAATTAGTAAATGAATGCGACAGAGTTGCTTCCATGATTTGACATTTATCACATATAGGTGATAGTTTTGGAAATATATTATGTAGTTTAGATTTAGAATAATGTAATCTATGTAAGATTTTAAAACTGTATAAGTGCATGTTTAGCGTTTAAAGAGCAATAATGTATATGTTGTAGGCTTTCTTCCCATATTTCTGGACTTATTATTTGACTTAGTTCATTTTCCCAGCGCTGTCTATGTATTTCCGATGATGGGATATCACTTTCCAACAAAATGTTATAAATGTATGATATCATTTTTTCTGTATTTGGGTGTTTATTCAAGCATTCATCTAAAATTTCACTCTTTCTATTTCTAAGTTCTTGTGTATTTGCGGAAATATAGTTTCTGATTTGTAAATATCTGAAATATTCATTATTATGAAGCCCGTAAGTTTGTTGTAATTCTTGAAATGAAAGAAATGAATTATCCTTATAGAGATCCCCTATGTTTAGAATTCCTTTATTTTTCCATTGTGTAAAAGCTTTATCCATCATTGACGGTTTAAAAAACGTAAAATTATTGGCAATTGTAAGAGCTAGCGGTATAAATTTTTAGTTTTAGTGTTTTCTTTTTATTTGTTTCCAAATACGTATTCCACTTTCTATTATCAGATTTTCGCTATAAGTTTTCTTAGGTACATTAATATTAGCAAATATTATAGAGCTAATTTCAAATGGAAAACAGTCTTCTCTTTCCATTTTTAACCAATTTGGTTTATTATCTATTTCTCCTAACCAAAAATTCATATTTCTAATATTAACTGCCCAATAATAGAACATAAAATTTGGTAAAGCTAAACCCCCGTTTATTTTAGCTTTACATAAATGTTTTTTATTTATTCTATGATTTTTGTAGTCCCAAATAAAGTTAGTGACTATTGAGTCTACTTTTTTAAAGAAATTTTTAGAAAGGTATATCGGGATTGATTGAAATAAATATAATAATTGTGGGAGGAAAATCATTTTTATTGCGTTTATTTTACCTAACATTGAGATAGGTAAGCTTTTCCAATATAAGATATTTTTATTTAATTTATTCAATAATAACGGGAAATTAGATTTAAATAAAGAGTCAAATCTTTTTGTAACAAAAATACCAAGATATTTAATATTTTCATTTGTTATCTTGAAAGGAAATTGTTGTAATATCTGTAAATTATTCATGGTTATTGGCATAAGTTCACTTTTATTCCAATTGATGCTATATCCTGAAATTAAACCAAATTCCGTTATTAGTTTTAACAAATTACAGATACTTATTTCCGGTTTTGTAATATAAAGTAGTATATCGTCCGCATATAACGAGATTTTATTCTTAGTATCTTTAGTATCGTATCCATATATTTCTGGATGTAGTCTTACCCTTTGAGCAAGGGGTTCGATTGCTAACGCAAACAGTAATGGTGATAAAGGACAGCCTTGTCTACAACCTCGAGATAAACTAAACTTAGTTGATAACATATAATTTGTTATTATTCTAGCTGTTGGATTTGCGTATAATAATTTAATCCAAGTAGTAAACTTATCACCAAGCTTAAATGCTTCCATCACCGAAAATAGATAAGGCCATTCCACCTGGTCAAAAGCTTTTTCTGCATCCAACGAGATGACTACTAAATCTTTTTTATCACTTCTTTTCGAGTATATAATATTAAATAACCGTCTTAAATTATATGAAGAATATCTTTTAGGTATAAATCCTGTTTGATCAGGATGAATTAATTCATTAACAATTTTGCTTAGTCTTTGTGCAAGAATTTTTGTTAAAATTTTTTGATCAGTATTTAATAAAGCAATTGCTCTATACGATCCTGGATCATCCAAGTCTTTATTTATTTTGGGTATAAGTGTTATAATAGATTCGTTCAATGTGTCTGGTAATTTCTCTTGTATATATATCTGTTCATATAATGATTTTAAATATGGGACCATTTGGGCATGAAAAATTTTATAAAATTCCGAGCCTATACCATCTGGTCCTGGAGTTTTACCATTTTTTAAAGATTTAATAGATTCTTGGATTTTTCTTTTATTGAAATATCGGCATTTAAAAATTCTCTATTTTGTAAATCTAATTCTTTTAAGTTACATCCATTTAAAAAGGCATCTATTTCTGTTTTATTTACTGTTGTGTTACCAGTATACAAATTTTTATAATATTGCATAAATCTTTCATTAATATCCTTGGGTTGTATTAATAATTCACCGTTTTGTGATTTAATCCTATGTATAATTTTTTCCGCTTCAATTTTCCTTAATTGTCGAGCCAATAGTTTTTGTGGTTTGTCTCCAAATTCAAACAACAATTGTTTAGTATGTTGGTAATATTTTAGAACTTGATCAGTATATATTTTATTTAATTTATACTTCAATGCTACAATTTTATTATGTATTATTATATCTGATTTTGTTGCATTCTGTATATCTAATTGTTTGATCTCCCTTTCTAAGTCATGTTGTTCCTTCCGAATCTTCTTATTATGGAATGCTTGTGAAGAAATCATAATTCCTCGAAGATATGCTTTAAATGTTTCCCATAATAAAGAGCGAGATATTTCTGGTTGATCATTTATTTCAAAAAACATCTTAATCTGGGTTATGATGTATTCCTGAGTTGTTTTATTTTTTAAAATTTGTGGATTAAGTTTCCATTGTCCTAGATTTCCTGTTTTTACCATTTATTTTAATTTTAAATGTTAATGGTGCGTGATCTGAAATTATAATATTATGATATTTGGATTCGTAAGTAAGTGAAATAAGCTTTGCATCTACTAGGAAGTAATCTATTCTTGAATAGGTTTTATGTACTGGCGAATAGAAGGAATATTCTCGACCAGTAGGATTTTCTGTTCTCCAAACATCTTTAATGTTAGACGTTTGAATGTATGCGTTTAATAAATCACTAGAGTGCGATTTAGTTTTCCTTTGTTTTGAAGATCTATCTAAATAAGGGTCTAATGTACAATTAAAATCTCCTCCAATTATCAAATTGTAGTGTGTTAATTCTGGAATATTATTAAGTACTTTCTTAAAGAATAAAGGACTATCAAAATTTGGACCATAGATGTTAACAAAAATCATTTTTTCCCTATTTATTTCTCCTATTACAATAATGTATCTGCCATCTTTATCAGATATAGTAGATATATGCTTAAATAAAGTACCTTTACGAAATAATATTGCTACGCCTCTTGATTTGTGTGTAAAGGAAGAGTGGTATATTTTATCTATCCATTTAGCTTTCAGCCTATTTTCAGCGTCTTTCTTTAGGTGAGTTTCTTGGATGTAAATTACATCAGCTTTCATTGCCTTTAAATGTGTCAATATTTTTCCTCTTTTTATTGGTTCATTGATACCTTTAACATTCCAACTGCAAAAGGTTAATCCCTCGTTCCCCATATTTCTTTTTAAATCCTGCATTTTAGATTTGTGGGAATCTAGAATAGGGTCCAAGGGTCCGCGCAGTAGACTTAACCTTACACCCGAAACACCGAGTAGATGAATTTTAGATCTTTCTTATGTGCTTCACGAGTGTATCTCCATTGTTCCAGTATATAACTCCATTCAAACTGAAAGATATAGTAAACATAAAAACATGGTGAGAAGTGAATAAAAAGCTTAGAAAGGTGTATAAAGAATAGAAGAACTACAAATAAAATATTTGTAGTTTGTGAAAGCCAAGTTGTGTTGGCCATTAATCTAAAGGCTTCCGGCATTGATGTTATTAATTTAGCCAGCTCCTAATTTTAAGGAATTATTATTCCATAGTAATATTTTAACGGGAATATAGTATTAAAGAAATGAAAAGAGTGATATTAAACATCATAAATGTATATATATCTAAGGTTAGTTTAAAAAAAAAAAAAAATCCAATTATAAAGCCACAGTTAAAGAAAAAATTTTTTTTTTTTTTAAAAATACAAAAAATAGAAGTCATTATTAAAAAAGGGAGAAATATATTGAGGAAGGGATATCCCCATATGTAACAGGACATAAGATATTAATTATTAGTAGTATTAGTTAGCGATGGTGCAGAGTCTTGGTTAATAACAGTCATAGTAATAATAAAACCGCGTTATCATTTTAGTAGGTGTGTTATTTGTTTATGTTAGTTCGGTGAACTTCTTCCAATCTGGAAAACATTTCGTTCCATACGACATTGTCCATTCCTTCTGATTTCTTCTAATTCCATATTATCGTATAAAGTTTCATAAAATGTCAAGAGACTGTGCTAGGTCTTTCGTTCCATACGACATTGTCCATTCCTTCTGATTTCTTCTAATTCCATGTTGTCGTATAGAGTTTCATAAAATGTCAAGAGACCGTGCTAGGTCTTTAAAAATAGAAAAAGGCAGTATATTTGCTTGTAGATGGTTTTCAAGTGTCAAACTGCTTTGCAAATTCCATTGCTTCTGTTGGAGTCTTGAAAAAGTGTTCCACGTTGTTATAAGTAACTCTTAAGATGGCGGGTAATTCAGACCGTATCTCAAGTTTTCTACACCCCTCATAAGGTTTTTGGCTTCGTTAAACGCTTTTCGTTTTCTGGCAACCTCTGGGGGATAGTCTCGATAGATACTGATTCTTTGTCCTTGAAACATCAGATTCTTTGTTCTCGAGGCTCTTTGCATAATGTCCTCGAGGGTGAAATCATATTGTAACTTGACAATGATTTGTCTTGGGGGGGCATTTGTACTGGTCTGTCTTCTGCCGACTCGGTGTGCACGAGCTAAAACAGGCATATCATCCAAAGATAAAACAGCTTGCAGTAATTTAGCAGTGAATTCTCGAGTGTCTTCGTGTTTCTCTAAACCTTCAGGAATCCCTGCAATCCTCAAGTTCTGCCTTCTTTGATAGCCTTCCAGCTGCGTGCATTTATCTGTTACTTTGGATAACAACTCCAGTAGACGTTCTTGTTCTGTTATCAGCTTTGCTGTAGACACAGTACTAGCCTCCGCTATCTTTTCAAGGTTTTTAATGCCGTCAACTTGTTGTTCGACCACTTTTGCAATAGGGTCAATCTTATGTTTAAAGTCTTTTTTAACATTTTCAAGTTTACCCTCCATCTTGCGTTCCAAGTTATTAATCATATCAATGATTTCATTCTTCAATATTTCTGAGTCTCTCTTGAACTTATTATCAATTTGCGTCTTTATATCTTTTTGAAATTCACGCCATTGATTTTTCATCAAGTCCATCTGATTATTAATTTGAGATATTTCTTCCTTTATATCTTCCTGTATTACTTTCATTTCTTTCTTTATATCTTTCATTTCACGTTTTAAATCAGCCATCTGATGAGAAATAAAATTTTCAAGTCCTCACCTCCTGTGTCTGCTTTCCTGGAAAACGTCTTCCACGGAGCTGGCCCTACTCGAGTCCGAGGCTTCTCCCAGGCCTTCTCCCGGTCTCGCCCGGGTTTTTTTACCCTTCGTTTTCTCGGTAGGGCTCCGTGCTGTCATAATTCGTCGCAGGCTGATGACGTCAGCCGGTACCGTCGATGTTGAGGCGGCAGATAGTGAAAGCAGTCGATCGGTAAGTGTTTTTAAATCTGTTTAAATCCCGTTTTTTGCAGAATTTTTGCGGAGCTGGCTGGTGCTGTGGCTTACTACTCCATAGCGCCACCGGAAGTATTCAATAAACCTCTGGTTTTATTGAATACTAGACCCAGTGGGGCCCGTTGGGTCCCGTTCCCCAAAACAATATTCCCCACCACTCAGCCACAGCCCCCAACTGCGCAGGCCCGGCTGAGGGGTTCCTGCTGCGAGGCCAGAGATCCTCGATGTGACACGAGTCACGGCAACCCTCCCCAACTGCGCCTCGCCATCTCTCTTCCCACCCCTATCCTCCTCCATTCCCCCTCATCCCCAGCACTCCCTCCCCCTCCTCTTCAACCTCCCCTCTTCTTTTCCCCCTGATCTCCTCCCCTCCCCCACTCCTTCCCTCACCTCTCCTTTCCTCTCCTTTCCCCCACCCTCAGTCACTCCCTCCCTCCCTCCATAACCCTCTCCTCTCCATACCCCCTATCCTCTCCCTCCATCCTCCCTCCCCCTCAATCCCTCCCCAGTCTCCCTCCTCACCTCCCCAGGATCTCGATGTAACCACTGCCGGCCCCGTGTTCTCCACCAGGGCAGCAAAGAAATTGTACTTGAGGCGGGGGCTGGCGGGGGGGAGCGGGGGGGCAAGCATCCAGGAGCAGGGGGAGGGCGAGGCCTTGAGGCGGGGGCTTTCGGGGGGGAGGGCCGGTGAGCATCCTGGAGCAGGGGAGGGAGAGGCCTAAGAAGCTCCGAGAAAAGACGGGGAAGAGCCATGGGGGATAGGGGGGTATCACGGGGGAGGGGGGCAGGAGGGCAGGAGCCAGCGATGGGGACCAGAGGGGAGGGGGTTGTAGCGGGCGGTGCAATGGGGACTCGCAGCAGATGGTGGGGACGGCTTCAGGCGGGGGCTGTCAGCACTTAGTGGTTAGGGGGGAGCGTCCTGGTTGGTGGGGTGTGTGTGGGCAGGGGTGGAGGGGGATGTGGGCTTGGGGTTTTGTGGGGGAAGAGGGGTGTGTGGGTGGGTTGGTGTTGGCAGAGGAGGTGTGGGCGGGGGGGGTGTGTGTGGGCGGGGGTAGAGAGCTCGGACAGGGGTTGTGCGGGAGAAGGGGGTATCATGGGGAGGGGGGCAGGAGTCAACGAGGGGGACCAGAGGGGAAGGGCCTGGAGCTGAAAGTGCAATGGGGACTTACAGTGGGCACTGGTCGCTGGATGTTCTCCTCCGCCGGGATCGGGGTCTACGCTTTCTGTTAGGCAACATCGGCGACATCTCCGACTATGAGCTGGGCTGGGTCTCCGACACTGGGCTGGGTCTCCGACGCTGAGCTGCTTCAGGTGGCTTCGGGCTGGGTCTCCCTCCAAAAATGGTCCTTTTGGAGACGTCCGCTGGCCATCCAGAGCCTCTCTCAGCTCCAGTAAAGACGCAATGGCACAGGAAGAGGCGGACCGTCCCGCGGAGTCACAGGAGAAAAGACCAATCTACGTGACACTGAACGGCAAGATCGATCTGCGCACGTGCGTTTTTTAAAGATTTTTTTAAACCTCGCTAACTTTTACATTAGACCGCCAATCGGAACGAAACTTGGTGCAATCGCAGCACGGGAGAACGGTGAGTAACCTGGCGAAAAATCATAGCGCCATCACGTACTGAAATTGCGCAAATAGAATGACCGTGCAAACCAGAAGATAACAAGATCAGAGCCTTAGTTATGTAAAAAAAATGTATATATATGGATAGATAGATAGATATAAGTTATATATAGAGATAGAGATTTCATCTTCAATAGATAGTGCTGAAATTTCTGCCATTAAGCATAAAAAATACATCATTTGTTAGCTGTTGGATTTAAATATGAACAATTGTTTAGTGTAAGGAACCAGCCAGTAGTTGTAATGGAGAACAACTTCACTAGCACTGAAAATTAACTTCTGGAAGTAAGGACTTTTATTCCTCTAGAATTAAATGTTGTTAGAAATTTTAAATTAGAAAAAAGTTGTATATATCCTATAATTTTCTTTCTGCCTCCTTTGACTTTCCTACTTAATCCTATTTTGTTCACTCATTTCTGTCGCAATCAAATTTGAGATTGGATTCAGTAATCTAATCGACTCTTCCTGGCTCAACTTCTGTGTACTCATGAGTTTCTATTAGAAAAGCCCGCAAGAAGGCCAATTCACTGGATGTTTTCAAGAGAGAGTTAGATATAGCACTTCGGGCTAACGGAACGAAGGGCCATGGGAAGAAAGCAGGAAAAGGGTACTGATTTTGGATGATCAGCTCTGATCATATTGAATGGCTGGAAGGGCCGAATGGCCTACTTCTGCATCTATTTTCTATGTTTCTCTGTTTCTGAAGGAGTGAGTAAGTGCAGGTCTAACAAATAACTTCTGTGTTTGTTCTCTGCTCAGAACAGTGATGCCCAATATATTTGTTAGGATTCGCAGGCAGTAGTACTTTGGTCCAGAAGGATAGGAGAAATAAAGAAACGCACTTAATTTGTCATTTTGCTAACCAGTGAAGGAAATTAAAGAAAACCTTTTGAAACCTGTAATTCAACTTTATAGCATAGTGAGGCTCTGGACTGGAACTAAATTAAGTTCTGGTTCGTGAGGCAAAACACAATCAATATCAGTTCTACAAGCAAAACCTATGTTTAATCTTAGTATCACATTCACGCAATGTCTATCCAGGTTCAATCCTGGATGTTTCTGTAATGGGCCCGTCCCACTTAGGCAATTTTTCAGCCGTCTGGTGGCGACTGTCAAGTTACGCACGCACGCACGCACACGCACACGCACACCCCCCCACCCGTTATGCAGGCGGGGGACAGGGCAAGCGGTGGGGGGGCTGTCTGCATGAAATTCACACGGTGCAAAGCCAAGGTGATACAGACACACATGTACAGTAAGTTCTTTAAAAGAGGTGGGGGGGGGGGGGGAGGGAGAAGGAGTGGAGACAACGTTTATGAAGCCAGAGATACACGGCTGTGAAGCTCGGCGAACATTACTGGACGGCTATTCTTGGTTCTGAAAACTACTGCTTACGTCTTTTTTTTTTTTTTTTCCCCCTAATGAGCCAAAGAAATTCACCGGTCAGCACCGGCTACAACCTACGGGAACCTACGAGAAATATTGACTTCCTGGCAACCCACTGGGGCCTCCTGGCAACCCACTAGGGCCTCCTGGCGACCCACCTACTGCACGAGAATTCTCGCTACTCTCCATGGCGGCTTCATTCTAGTCTCCGCAGCATGTTGAAAAATTCGCGGCGATCATAACGAGACCGCGACTAGTTCCCAGAACGCGGGAACTGCTCGCGACCACGAACGCGACTCCCTGGCAACTACGCGCGAACATGTGGCGACCATGTCTCCCGCAGTCACCTAAAAAGTCGCCTAAGTGGGACAGCCCCATCAGTCTTTGGAAGCAAGATTAGCCAATACTTGAGAACTTAGCTTTCAGTTAAAGGGCATCTTTTAATAATGTGCCAGCAGAATTACTTTCACAAGTCCAGTGTCAGTGAAAGATGTGGTATTTTTAATTTATATTATTTAACACAAGATGTAACTTAGCAACCACTCCATTTGTATCAAACTACTGCACCAAAGTATAAGAAAACACAACAGGACAGGTTGTCCAACTTTGACCAAAGATACTAGAGGAGCTATAGATACGCTATAGGATCTTTGGCTTTGAACTTGGCACGGCTTGGAATGTGTTATAGGCAGACCCAATCAACATTATAAGTGGTGGTGCAGCGGTAGAGTTGCTGCCTCACAGCGCCAGAGACCCGGGTTTGAGCCAGATTATGGATGCTGTCTGTACAGAATTCGTACGTTCTCTCTGTGAGTGCACAACATTTCTCTGGGAACTTTGTTTTCCACCCACGGTTTGGCGGATAAATATAAAAATGGTCCTGAGTATAAGATAGTGTTAATATGCGGGGATCGCAGGACAGTGTGGACTCAGTGGAACAAAGGGCCTGATCCGTGCTGTATCTCTAAACTAAAACTAAATTAGCATGAAATGGTCATACTTGCGGACCTAACCAGTGTCCCAAACCCTTGCATCTTGTTGCCCGGGTGTGTCCTGGCTCTCTGGGCTATTTACTAGGTATGGCATCTAAGTGGTTTGTAGTTGAGTCCATGTGACCTTGCAGCCCTCCAAGACAGGCAAGGAAACCACTTGGCGATAAATATGTGTGACCACATCTTAAAAGAAGCTCTGAAGTAATACGGGCCCAGAATACTTGGGCGTCTTCTGTGTCCATCAGATAGAGGTTGTGGAACCAGAGCCTTTCACTGATATGTTTGGGTTAGGTTTCACCATGAGTTGGCTGATTTGCTTCCACACAATGCTTCAATGTCAAGTGCACCTTAGTAGCTGCCACATTAGGAAAGGTCTAAGCATTTGTGACTCTGACCTTGAACAGGGTATGCAGAAACGGCAGACGGCTTGTCACACCGGCCAGATGTGTTCAGCAGCAGGAAACACTGCAGAAGTGTGCACCCAAAGGCAGTATCAATGACATCCAGATAGTTTGCTGATTGAAGTTGATTGAGTGCTGCTGCAATTCAACTAGTGTTTGCTGCTTATAATATTTGAATTTCAGAACATAACAAATAGAAGGAAGGTACATCTGGCCCAGAAAGGCAGCACCCTTGTTCACCAGCAGAATGGCTCATCTCTGAACTCATACACCATTTGTTAACATAGCCCCACAACCATTTTACTTATAATATTCAAAAACCCTCTGCTCTGAATACAATCAATGACTAAACCTCCATAATTTTCCTGGATAAAAATGCCAAAGAGTGAAAAGCTTTTTCCTCAGTTCAATCCTAAAGAGCACAGCTTTAGTTTCAGATAGTTCTGGATTTGGGATCTAGGAAAGAGTGTCACGTCGCGGCCCTGTTTCCACCAACCTTTCCACCACCAAACACAAGAAGCGCAACACGCCATTGTATGCAGATGCGAGAAGTGTTCAGCTGTGTTCAGCTCTGGCTGATCAATTTTCTAATCTTGTGATGCGGACTCCATAAGAATAAGTTTATGGATTCCTCAGCCAGGAGACACATCTTCTCTGCATCTAGCCAAAGGAGCCCTCCCAAGAATTACAGACGTTGCAATGAAATCACCTCTCATTCTGCACAGCTCGAGAGAACAGAGGGCTAGCTGACACAGTCTCTCCTCATCATAAACTACAATCTCAGACACAAGCCTGGTGATTCATCCCAAGCACATTTAAGTAAGGTGATCAACATTGTACACTATGTTCTAAATGCAATCTATATATAATTGCAGTAAGACATTTGTATTTTTGTACTGAAATTATCATCTCGGCAATTATCTGTTCTGCTTGCATTCTAGCTCTTAGTGGCTCATGTGCAGGGACATCCAGTTCCACCGATTAATAAATCCCAAGGATAATGATGCATGATAAAACGGTGCCGCAATGAGAATCACACAAGAGGATAACAAATTATAATGTACAGATCCTGCTGGGGAATGAACCAAACTGTGGGAAATGGTTTCCAAGCCTGGCAAATGCAATGCCCTGCATACATGCAGGTAGGCATGTAGGCATATCTATAATGTGTACATTTTACACTTTATAGTTTAGAGATACAGCACAGAATCAGGCCCTTCCGCCCACCGTTTCCGTGCCGACCAGCGATCCCTGCACATTAACACTACCCTACACACAGAATGGAGAATTTCTATTTATACCAAGCCAATTAGCCTGAAAACCTGTATGTCTTTGGAGTGTGGGAGGAAACCAAAGATCTCGGAGAAAACCCACGCAGGTCACGGGGGGAGAACGTACAAACTCTGTACAGACAGCGCCCGTAGTCAGGATCGAACCTGGGTCACTCGGGCTGGAAGGCAGTAGCTCTGCTGCTATGCCACCGTGCCGCTCCCCACAACTTCTAATTGAAATTCTTTGGGAAATATGGATTGGAAATGCTAAAGCATAAGGAAAAAAATAATACTTGAAACCAAAATTAAAGAGTGAAGTAGACGCAGGAAGGGGGAAGTGAGGAACATTCTGCATGTTTATTTCTCTGCATTGCGGCTTAAAGTCTCCCTACCACAATGTTCCACCAAGCTGCTCTAGTGGGCCAGCAGCAAAGCTCTACCGTGGATGCTGACAATCCACCAGTGTTTAGACAGGCAATGTAAAGCAGCTTTTATTATCACGATCACTTGCTGGCGGAACTGTCAGACTACTCAGTTATATTGTTATTCGAGCTGACTTTTGTAATGTAACTGTCATAACGCTACCGTGTTCTTTGCTCATGGATATGTGTAGTAACAGGGTTTGAGTTCTGAGGCTTTGTTATTAACCATGTCTCATTAACATGAAGTAGTCAGTGCTACCAGCAAATACAAAAGATACAAGCATTGAAATGATGCAATGTTCAGAGCTGTTTCCAGGGGAGTGAAGGGGTTTGGGGTGGGGTTGGGTTAGGACCTGCAGAGTGGTGTATGGGCTGAAAGAATTAATGTCAGTGGAAATGGAGCATGTCCAGGGTTGGTGTCTTGGATGTAGATCGTAAATGGCCTGTCCCACTTAGGGAATTTTTTTCGGCAACTACAGGCGACTACGCTGGTTGCGGGGTGACGCCTGTATGGTCGCGAGTTGTCTCCTCAAGTCGCCGAAAGAGTCGTAACGCTTTTCTGGTCGCCGCTGGATTTTGAAATGTTCAAAACTTTTCGGCGACTGTGGGCCTGATGCAGCTTGTCTTCTCCTGTAGTAGGTTGTCGCCGGATGCTGACTTCGGTGAATTCCATTGGCGACTACCTACATCAACCTACGTCAACCGGCGGCAGGTACCGGCCACTGAATTGTCTTCAGTTATCTTCAATTGTCACCGAGAGGGTCGTTGCTTGTCGCGGATTTTGGTTGTCGTAGGTTGTCGCCTGTGTGGTCGTAGGTTGTCGTAGGTGTGGTTGTAGGTGAACGTCCTAAGTCATGATGATTGGGTCGTCTGTTGTCGGTAGCTTGCCGTAGCTTGATGTCGACTAGGTGGTAGGTTGTTTTTAGACATTGTCGTAGACATTGTCAAAGGGGGGTCCAGTCACTGCTTTTTCGGCGACCTGTTGCAACTGTGACAGTCGCCGGCAGTTGCCGAAAAAAACGCCTAAGTGGGGACAGGCCCTTAAGGAACTGGAAGAGATGGAATCAAGGTATTTGGACATGAGTTTGGAGGAGGCAGGAACAGGCTGAAACAATGGATCTGGGCAGGGGCAATCCTGCAGGTGGATTTTAGGAAGGAAATAGAAATGGGCCGTGGGGTTTTGGGAAGTAGAGGCTGGCGACTGATGGGAGCAGATTGCTGTGTCTGGAAGATGCCGACCTGGTGTTCATCATGGGTTTAATGTTAAGGGGTATGAGAAGGTGTCTGAAAGCTGACGCCTTGCCAGTGCACAGCAGAGGTCAGCCTACCAGACTACAATGGGTATGATGGCAACATTGGGATTTTACTGAGTGAGCGGTGGGCTACCGGTTCAGAAGGCATGAAATTATAGTGGGTAAGGGGAGTGGAGAATTCACAATGGTTGATGATGTTCAGCAGCTTTGGGAGAGGGTGGAAGGTCGGCAGGGGGTGTCCAGGACAGGAGGATGGTGGAAGATGGGGTTGTTGTTGGGTGTGGTGAGGGGGGTGAGGACTCCCTGATGGAGAAATGGAGCTGGAAATGGATGTGATGGAAGAAGAGGTAGAATCTTCAAGTGTGGGTTTTAGGTGTTCAAAGATGAGGCCTCTTCTCAGGACAGACTATTTAGCGTTGGAGAAGGAGAGAATGTTTGAAGACCCAACAGGGTTTGGGATTTGGGTCAGTCACGGACTCTGTGGAGGGCCGAGGTAGAGACGGAGACTTGGTGGAGGGAGGAAGGGGGGTTCAGAGGGAGAGGGGCGTGCAAAGATGGTGTAGTAATGCCAACATTGCCTCATCAGCCTGGCTTCCTGGAGTGGGGTGGAAGGGGTAAGGGAGATATGGTTGCACATCCAGGTGGAGCTCAGAGAGAGTGGGAGGAAAAAGAGGGAGGGAAGGGCTTTGTTAGTAGGTTAGTTACCTAGGAGAACTCAATGTTCATGCCGTTGGGTTGTAAGCATGTGGAATACAATGTGCTGTTCATCACTCAGGCAATGGAGGAGGTCCAGGACAGAAATGTCAATGTGGGAATGGGAAGTTAAGTTAAAATGATTAGTGAACATTAACCTTGCCCACAGAACTCATCTCCAAATTCTTTGATTCTATCTTATACTGCCTTTGTCCTGTCCTGTCCTATCAAACATACATCCAAGATATCATACACACGCTTGAACTCTTCAATTCCTAGGCCCTCTTTGGCTCATCATTCCCATGGATGTCCAGCCCATTTACACCACCATTCTCCACCAGGAAGATCTCAAAGCCCTCTGTTTCGTCCTCAAACAGAGACACAATTATTTCCCTCTACTCACACTGTCATCTGCTTGACGGGACCATGTTTTCACCACTGGTTTACATTGAAGATCGGCACAAAATGCTGGAGTAACTCAGCAGGACAGATAGCATCTTTGGATAGAAGGAATGAGTGACCTTTTGGGTCGAGACCCTTCTTCAGTCCCGAATCTGAGACCAGACTGAAGATGGGTCTCGACCTGAAACGTCACCCATTCCTTCTCTCCAGAGATGCTGCCTGTCCCGCTGAGTTACTCCAGCATTTTGTGTCTATCTTCAATGTCATCCTTCTCAACAACCCCTGTCACCTCGATCCACTTATCGCTTCCCAGACTTTGTCCCACTCTCACCTCTCTTCCTGCCTTCTCCCCCCCCCCCTCTACAATCTGCCTGAAGAAGTGTTCCAACCTGAAACATCACATATCCTTGTTCTCCAGAGATACGTCCTGACCCGATGAGTTACTCCAGCACTTTGTGTCTTTTTTTTTTGTAAACCGGCATCTGCAGTTCCTTGTGTCCACATAGGACTGAGGAAGCACATTGACTACAGCAGTTCAAGAGGGTGGTTTACCATCACCTCCTCAAGCATAAATGACAGTGAAAATCAAATGCATCTTTTGGCAGTGATGTCAACATCTCATCAATAAAACATTCAAAAAGCACCACTGAAAAGTGTTGATGCTGCAGGATAACCAGGCCCATTGAGTGATCTGGTGCTCCTATTATTCCAAAAAAATGAACTTCACTTTTCAATTTTGTCTGGGCAATTAAATAATTTTGAATGTTGTTTTGAAAAGCTCCCTAAATATCCTTCCTCTCATCCTACAAAATTGTCCCAGTCGTATTTCCAGTGTGGGATATTAACTGCGATGCCTGTATAATGTATTTCGATTAAGAGAGAATTAATTTCCGTAGAGCAACAAAATCAGATAACAGTGAAAGGATGCAATCCCTTTTTACAACATCGATATATTTCTGAAGAGCTTTGTTTTAGTGAACAACCTCTCACTGTTGGTCAGCAGGGTAATTGCATTATTAAAACGTCAGGGATGGACACCATCACTCTGAGTTCACCTCTGCAGACACTGCTCAAATCCTCAAAGAACTGGTAGACTGCAGCTGAGAGGTAGACCCCCTCCAGCAATGCCTCTCTGATACTGTCAGGAAAAGATTGACAAGTTGCATTAGCAGAATTGACAGTTTTGAGAGGAAGCTTCTAAGTCACAACCGTTGAGGAGGGAAGAACTGTCCTGACTCAAGCGGCAACATGACTTTTCAATTAAGGAGATTCAGTTCAGTCTGAGCCCTTCAGGTGCTTGAATCTACTGTACATGCACTGTTTACAAATCAGCTCGGACTGAAACCAAAAGGCATTGAAATCTTGTTTGCTGGTGGGCTGGAGTAGATTCATTTCACTCTAGCTGATGGCTTGTGTCACCTGGAAAAGTGAATGACCCAAAGTAGGAACATTGATGAGAAATATGTTTATCCAGATCTATTTGGGTTTCAAGGTGATGAATGCAACTTTGTCCAGTGGTAGAAATGGAAGATAATTTCCTCTTTGAAACCTACATGAACTCTTCCTTCATCAATACTCCTCAAATATTATGGTTCAGAGAATTTTATCAGTGGATCGAATAGATAACCTGTTTGAAAATTATTTCGCCCAAGGCTGTTGCTCATTTCATCCTTCCTTGTGAACTCTGATCTGAAGAGAACAACTTTAGGCACCGGCAGCCGTTCCTTGGAAGAAGTTGATTAAAGCAAATCATACGCGGTTCACAGGACTCGCCACTTTTGTGGGCTGGACGAGTCTGTGTTCCACGTATATAGGGAGTGTGTGAAGTTGCAGCCCCTGTTCCAACATCTAAAGGGGCTGCTCCTTCCTCCTGGCTGAACTTCACACCCACCATCCTCATCTTTGGACACCTGTGCATAGGGGAAAGGGTAGGGCCGAACTTACTTCCACATACCTCGACTCCATCCTATCCCCCCTGGTTAAATCCCTCCCTACCTTCGTCCAAGAGACCCCCACACGCTCTTCGTCTACTCCAGGACTTCCGTTCTCTAGGCCCCCCATCTCCTCATCTTCACATGGATGTCCATTCACTCTACACCTCCATCAGGAGGGTCTCAAAGCCCTCCGTGTCTTCCTTGACTGCAGAATCAACCAATCCCTGTTTACTGATACTCTCCTCCGGCCTAGTGGGAGCTGCTCCTGACCCTTAATAACTTTTCATTTGACTCCTCCCATTTCCTCCAAATACAAGGCATAGCCATGGGCACGTGCATGGGCCTGAGCTATGCCTGCCTCTTTGTAGGGTACGTCGAACAATCCTTGTTCGAGGCGTACCGTGGCCCTATCCCGAACTCTACCTCCGCTACATCGACGACTGCATTGGTGCCACCTCCTGTACCCACACACAACTCACTGACTTCATCCATTTCACCACTAACTTCCATCCGGCACTCAAATACACCTTTCGTGTATTTGATACATTTCCGACATTTCCGACCATTTCTAGACCTCACTATCTCCATCGCAGGTGATAGACTTCCGACCAACATCCACTCTAAACCCACTGACTCCCATGGCTACCTGGACTACACTTTTTTCCACCCTGCTTCCTGTAAGGACTTCATCCCCTACTCCCATTTCCTCCATCTACGCCGCATCTGCTCCCAGGATGAGGTGTTCCAGAGATCGGAGATGTCCTCATTTTTCAGGGAATGGGGGTTCCCCTCTTCTACTATAGATGAGGCTCTCACCAGGGTCACTTCTATACCCCGCAACTCTGCTCTCACTCCCCATCCCCCCCACTCGTAACAAGGGCAGAGTCCCGCTTGTCCTCACCTTCCACCCTACCAGCCGTCACATACAACAAATAAACCTCCGACATTTTCACCACCTCCAACGGGATCCCACCACTGGCCACATCTTCCCATCTCCTCCCCTGTTCGCTTTTCGCAGAGACCGCTCCCTCCGTAACTCCCTGTTCAATTAGTCCCTTCCCTCCTAAAACCCTCTCCTGGCACTTTCCCTTGCAACCGCAGGAAATGTCGCTTTACCTCCCCCCTTGACTCCATTTCAAGGACCCAGGCAGTCTTTCCAGGTGCGGCAGAGGTTTCACCTGCATCTCCTCCAACCTCATCTATTGCATCCGCTGCTCGAGGTGTCAGCTGCTCTACATCGGTGAGACCAAGCGTAGGCTTGGCGATCGCTTCGCCCAACACCTCCGCTCGGTTTGCAATAACCAACCTGATCTCCCGGTGGCTCAGCACTTCAACTCCCCCTCCCATTCCAAATCTGACCTTTCTGTCCTGGGCCTCCTCCATGGCCGGAGTGAGCACCACCGTAAATTGGAGGAGCAGCACCTCATATTTTGCTTGGGCAGTTTACACCCCAGCGGTATGAACATTGACTTCTCCAATTTCAGGTAGTCCCGGCTTTCTCCTCCCCTTCCCAGCTCTCCCTAAGCCCACTGTCTCTGCCTCTTCCTTTCTTCTTCCCGCCCCCCCCACCCTCACATCAGTCTGAAAGAAGGGATTCGACCGAAACGTCGCCTATTTCCTTCGCTCCATAGATGCTGCCTCACCCGCTGAGTTTCACCATCATTTTTGTCTACCTTCGATTTGCCAGCATCTGCAGTTCCTTCTTAAACGTTTAGTGCAAGGTAAGCCAACAAAGTCCAATCAATGATAGTCCAAAGGTCACCAGAGAGGTAGATAGTAGTTCAGCACTGCTCTCTCTGTTGTGGTAGGATGATTCAATTTTCTGATTACAGCTGGGAAGAACCTGTCCCTGAATCAGAAGAATTCTATACCTTTTGCCCGATGGGGAGAGGGAAAAAGAGAAATGGCCAGGGTGCGGACTCGTCCATGATTATGCTGCTGGCCTTGCCGAGGCAGCGTGAGGTATAAATGGAGTCAATAGAAGGGAGGTTGGTTTGCGTGATGGTTCACAAGTCACTGCATTTTCTGGATACCACTGATGGAGGTGGTGATCGCGGTTGTTTTTTGACTCTCTGCGGCAAACTGTGATGGTTTGCCTGGTCTATATATGATTGACAAACTTAGATTTGAGTTGTTGCAATTTTTCAATATCAGGATCATGATGTTGTGAAATATAGTTCCAACTACAGGATAACGAAAAATACAACCATCAGACCTCATCAATTTGTGTTTCAACAGTATTCATAACAGCCCATAGCAGAAAGATATCTCATTGATGAGTGGTTTTCCATATATTTGTTCTGTGCTGTCTGATTTTACTGAACAACCAATGAATTGAATATGATTTTCCAGACTACCATGAAATTAAAGTGGAAAAAGACATTTTTAATTGATCTTAAAAGCATTAAATATGAATGGAAATAGCATTTTAGTATTTGTAGTTTTCTGATTATGGCAACTAAGTCATATTTACTATGTGTTTTTCAGACCTAAACATTCTGGCAATTGACTCATCATTCATGAACTTTAAAGAGTGAGTGGACTGAACCTCAGTTATTCCCAGAACTTTTGCAGAAAATGTCGAAGTTAAGGGATTTTGGAGAAGGTTGGCTGCAGTATTGACAAACTGATTTTCTGCTGGTGTTATAAGTGTTGTGACCTTTGTGGCTGAACTAAAATCTGCCTTGACTGTGTTCTCTAGTAATCTTTGCTTGAAAACAGCCGCTGAACACGAAGTGTTTACTGTGTCTGCAGTAAATCCTTCGCTTGGCTGGTTGTCGACTGAAGCTCGATCATTGATTCACATCAGCAAATCAAAATTCAGTGGGATAACGGCAAATAGATTTCCTGTGGATTGCCAATTAACCCAGGTCATGGTAGATCAGTTTACTTGGAAAAGTTCATTATCTAGCGGCATCTCCAGAATTCAGTTTGGCAATATCCCCAAGTCTATTCCAATTAATCTACTCAAGGGACACATGCCCACAAAAATATAAAAAATTCAAATATCATCATCTATAAAGCACAAAAATGAACATGGAAGAAGGGATGGGAGGGACATGAATGAATGTACCCTTCTTGGCTCGGATAGAGTGGATGCAGAGAGGATGTTTCCACTCGTGGGAGAGTCAAGGACCAGAGGTCATAAGCTCAGAACAAAAGGAAATTCCTTAGGAAGGAGATGAGGAGGAATTTCTTTAGTCAGAGAGGGTGGTGAATCTGTGGAATTCATTGCCACAGAGGCTGTGGACGCAGTCAATAGATATTATTAAGGCAGAGATAGATAAATTCTTGATTAGTACTGTTGTCAGGGGGTTATGGGGAGAAGGCAGGAGAATGGAGTTGAGAGGGAGAGATCGATCAGCCATGATTGAATGGTGGAGTAGACTTGATGGGCTGAATGGCCTAATTCTGCTCCTATCACTCATGAACCTATGAACTCTGCATTTGTACAGACTTCCATCCTCACGATGCCATTGAAGGTATCCAAAATATCTTTGACAAACAGTTTAAAATCATAAACTTAAATTTAAAGATTTCTTATTCCAATTTCCTACATTTTGCTAATCCATTGATTTGAGATAAAATTAGATAAAATAAAATCCACACAAAAATTGAAACAGCAATAACAAACAAAATGTCCTCCTATTGTTAAATAGGCTGTTGACGTATAAACAAAGGCTCCAACAGGCAGGCACTGGTGGATGCCTAACATGTGAGGACAGTGAGTTAGAATGGTGGAGCAGGGGCGTAACAGAATCAATAAAAAAGCTGCTTGGAAGTACCTGTCAGAGGGGCACTGCTTGAACACGTGAAGGTGAAACATTCACAAATTGTGCGGTTAGAAAATATGTGTGCAAAAATATCCAGTAAAGTGTGTAAGGAGTCAGAGCCAATTTAATAGGCAACTCCTGAATCAAACTGGAGAAACAATAGCTTATAGTCTGCCTGGGTAGTCTGGAACACAATAGTATCAACATTAACTTTTTCAATTTTTAAGTGGCACGGTGGCGCAGTGGTAGAGTTGTTGCCTCTTGCAGTGCCGGAGACCCGGATTCGATCCCGACTACGGATGCTGTCTGTATGGAGTTTGTATGTTCTCCCCGTGACCACGTGGGGTTTTCTCTGAGATCTTCGGTTTCCTCCCACAATTCGATACAACAGAACGTTATTTATCCCAGGAGAGAAGTTGGTCTGCCAACAGTCCTGAAACACACGGTACATGAAACATGAAATTAAAGTGACGAGTGGAAATGATTGGGGATGTGCAAAGATTTGGGGGTGGGTGGGGGTAGGGGTGTCAGTCTACCTCGCGACAGAAGGGGGAGGAGTTGTACAGTTTTATAGCCACAGGGTAAAAGGATCTCCACACACCAAAGACATATAGGTTTGTAGGTTAATTGGCTTGGTATAATGTAAATTGTCTCTAGTGTGTGTAGGAAAGTGTTAATGTTCGGGGATCGCTGGCCGTTGCGGACACTGTGGGCTGAAGAGCCTGAATCCGCGCTGTATCTTTAAACTAAACTAGACTCCTTTTTTCAAATCAGATTGCAGAACTGTACTCAAAGCCTTGAACGGAGTGAATAACCTGACAGTGTTCCAACAGGTGCAGATTGCCATAACACTGCCCGGTGGCACATTCTTTGATCCAGTCTGATGAGGACTAACGCACTTTAACGTTTCGCAAAGTCTGTTATGATACATCATATGCATGTAATGTATGCTACGCTGATTGAACGACTTAATAATGTCCACGCATGTGCGTGCGCATGTGCAGGAGTTATTCTTGGAAAACATGTCTCCAAACATGGTGGCAGCGGTGGTGCTGTAGAAAATCGTTTTTTTCCGCCACATCTTGAAAGTCCCGGCAGCTAAGGACTAGAGCAATTATCAAGCGCCGGAGGATAGGTATGTGCGCTGGATTCAGGCTGCAAAACGACATGACGACGCGAAGAGAGGGGCAGACGACCGTTCAGCAGCACGCTGGGACGAGTGCTAGGGATGTGGAGATGGGCGACCAACGGCCTACGCAGCTATAGACAACAGACAATAGACAATGGGTCCAGGAGTAGGCCATTCGGCCCTTCGAGCTAGCACCGCCATTCAATGTGATCAGGCTGATCATCCCTAATCAGTACCCCGTTCCTGCCTTCTCCCCATAACCCCTGACTCCGCTATCTTTAAGAGTCCTATCTAGCTCTCTCTTGAAAGTATCCAGAGAACCGGCCTCCACCGCCCTCTGAGGCAGAGAATTCCACAGACTCACCACTCTCTGTGAGAAAAAGTGTTTCCTTGTCTCCGTTGTAAATGGCTTACCCCTTATTCTTAAACTGTGGCCTCTGGTTCTGGTCTCCCCCAACATTGGGAACATGTTCCCTGCCACTAGTGTGTCCAAACCCTTAACAATCTTATATGTTTCAATAAGATCCCCTCTCATCCTTCTAAACTCCAGAGTGTACGAATCCAGCCGCTCCATTCTCTCAGGATATGACAGGGGTGGGAGATTGCAACCTTCACGTGGTCCGCCCTGTTTCGACGAATGCAATCAACCCAGCGTGCACAATCAAATAAGATTAAAGAGAACAAGTTGTCCTACAATTTTTGGCTGTGCACGCCATACGCAAGAAGAGGAAGAAGAAGGATATGACAGTCCCGACATCCCGGGAATTAACCGTGTAAACCTACACTGCACTCCCTCAGTAGCAAGAATGTCCTTCCTCAAATTAGGGGACCAAAACTGCACACAATACTCCAGGTGTGATCTCACTAGGGCTCTGTACAACTGCAGAAGGACATCTTTGCTCCTATACTCGACTCCTCTTGTTATAAAGGCCACCAGTCGCACTCCACAGCACGCCACCGGTCCGCCTCCCGTGTACGGTATACGACGACCGACACCATTGACCATCAATCCGGGAGTGATTGAGGCTTGGAAAACATGGCGGCAGGTCAGGACAAACTACAGCAAGGTCGCGCAGATATACAGGCAAACTTCAGCCTATCGGATGGCATTGTTTCTCCATACAATTGGCCCGTCAGGACTGGAGATTTACGGCAGTTTCGTGTTTGCCAGCGACGAGGAGAGCCAAGAACTGGCCGAGATCATTCGCGCATTCGAGAGCTACGCCATTGGCAAGAAGAATGAGACGTATGAGCGATACCTCTTCAACAAGAGACAGCAAGAAGCAGGTGAGAACTTTGAATCGTTCCTCGCTAGCCTGAGAACACCAGCAAAGTCCTGTCACTTCTGCCAGTGCATGACGGACAGCTTGCTCCGAGACAAGATCGTGTTGGGCATTAGCGACTCGCAGACGAGGAAACGTTTGCTGCAGGAAAGGAAGCTTGCTCTCAACGGATGTGTCGACATCTGCAAGAGTGCCGAGACTGCTGAGTCACATCTCCAAGCTTTCACCGACAGTGGAAGTAACAGGTCTGCAGCTACTATCCACAAATTCAGACAGCCGCCGGCAAGAGAGGCGCGGCTGTGCTCATTCACACAGGCAAAGCCGTTGGGCTAAGCCAAAGAAAAGCCAAGGCAAGCACAATCAAGAAGCAAACTCGTGCAAGTATTGTGGCAAAGAGCATGCAATGGACAGACAGCAATGTCCCGCCTACGGACAGACGTGTAAGGCGTGCGGCAGGCGCAACCACTTTGTCAAAGTGTACAACGTGGACGACCAGGCCGGAAGTGACTCGAGCACTGAGTACATCGATAGTATCACGCTCACCATTAACACGGTGCGGCCTAGAGATGATGTCGACACATCGATGCTTGTCAATGGGAAGCAGGTCGACTTCCAAGTGGACAGCGGAGCGAGCGTGAACATCTTGCCGCAGGTATTTACACGGCGTAGACCACACACTAGCCCCATGTCACAAGAAGCTCATGATGTGGAATAAGACTACGATGGACGCGGAAAGAGTTTGCCGGGTTCAGCTGCTCAACCCCAAGACAAACCGCAAATATTCTGTGGAGTTCCTAGTGGTCAGTGATGGCTTCACACCACTGCTGGGAAGCAAAGTTTGATCATTGTACATGACGACACCTTTCACCGTGTACACACGTCGACTGCCGGAAAGGAGAAAGTGGGTAAGACTGAATAACGTTATGCAGAGGTGTTCAATGGTGAACTAAGAGAACTGCCCGGTGAAGCACACCTGCAGATTGACGAGCAAGTGCAACCCACAGTATTACCTCACGCGATAAAGCAGAAGGTGAAGATGGAGCCAGAGCGCATGGTAGAGCGTCACGTGATCGCACCAGTTCACGAGCCGATGAGTTGTGTCAGCCAGCTCGTGGTCGCGGAGAGAAAAAGAATGGCAATCTCCGGGTGTGTATCGATCCACGACCGCTAAACAAAGCGCTGAAGCGTGAACACTATCCGCTCCCAGTTATTGAGGACATCTTGCCAGATCTTGACTAAGCAAATATCTTCACTCAGCTAGACAAGAGCTCAGCTTTCTGGCAGGTGAAACTGGACAATGAGTTGAGCAATCTGACGACGTTCAACGCACCTTTCGGGCATTACCGGTGGCGCCGACTGGCATTCGGTTTAAGCGTATTGTCTGAAATCTTCCAGCGAAGATTACATCAAGCGCTCGAAGGGCTACCTGGAGTGTTCTGCGTCACAGACGACATCCTCGTCTATGGTAACAGAGAGGCGATGGAAGACGCAATCATCGATCGCGACTCGAAGCTCGAGCAGTTGCTTCAGCGATGTGTTCAGCAACACATCAAACTGAACAAGGCCAAGTCCATCTTCAGAGCAACTGAGATACCGTTTTCAGGACACGTGATCACTGGCACAGGACTGCAACCCGACCACACAAAGGTTGCAGATGTCGTCAATATGCCAGCCCCGTCAGATGTACAGGGTGTGCAGAGGCTGGTTGGATTCATCATCTACCTGAGTCGCTTTCTACCCAGCCTATCTGATACCCTGGAGCCCATCAGACAGCTGACGAGACTAGACATAGCATGGGAGTGGTCTACTGAGCAGGACAAAGCGATGTCCAAGATCAGACAGATGTATCTGAAGCATCGATCTTAGCGTATTACAATCCCAAGGAGGAGCTGACGATTCAGTGTGACGCAAGCAACAAGGGACTGGGGGCAGCCTTGCTCCATCGCGTAAACGAGCAGAGCAACAACTGACACCGAATCGCGATAAGCCACGATTGAGAAGGAGATGCTCGCCGTGGTATTTGCGATGGAGCGTTTCCATCAGTGTACATTTGGTCGTTTCACCAGAATGATCAGCGATCACAAGAAGCTGGAAATGATAGCAAAGAAACCGCTAGTGAAAGCACCGTAGCATCTTCAAGGAATGCTCCTCCTTGAAGATGAGCTGTGATTTCCACATCAGCTACTGTCAGGGGAAGCTCATGTACCTTGCGGATACACTGTCGCATACAGTTAGCAGTACTCCGAGCAGAGAGCAAGCATTCGAGGAGGTCAACATGGTATTGCACTTGCCAATTCACAATTCTCGAGCAAATACGCGATGAAACACGAAAGAAGACACGGATGCTGAAACGTATCATCGTCAGTGGTTGGCCTAGAGAATGCGATAAGCTACCAGAGCAGCTCGCGCATTATTACAGCTATTGGGATGAGCTCGCAGTCCAAGGGCGAGCATGTGATCATACAGAAAAGCTTATGCAGAGACATGAAAAAAAAGTTACACTCTTCACATCTGGGCATCGAAGGCTGTCTGCGAGGAGCACGCAAATGCCTATTCTGGCCTGGCATGAGCAGCGACATCAAGAAGTATATTGCTACGTGATGTGTGCCACACCTATGAGGTGAGCCAGCAAAAAAAGTCACTTATGAGTCATGAGCTACTGACTAGGCCATGGGAGAAAGTCAGCACAGATCTCTTCACATGGGACGGGAACGATGATCTCGTCACCGTAGACCACCATAGCAACTCCGTCGAAGTAGACCGACGGTTGAGAGACATGAGCAGTCCAACCGTGATTCGCAAATTGAAAGCTCATTTCGTAAGATACGGCAGCCCGACACAAGTTGTGAGTGATAACGGACCGCAGTACACATCGATCGCATTCCGCTAATTCGCGAGAAAATGGGATTTTGAGCACCTGTGCAGCAGTCCCGGTAATAGCAAAGCGAACGGGAAGATGGAATCAGCCGTCAAGCAGCGAAGTGAATCATGACGAAGAGCAGCAAATCACGATCCGACCCCAACCTAGCGATGTTGGATCATCGTGACACGCCTTCGCAAGGGCTGAGCACAAGTCCCGCTCAGCACCTCATGAATCGTCCCACACGTACACTTCTGCCTACGACGGCAAGCCTACTGGAAGTCATAGTAGTATACGATCACGAACGCATGAAGCAGTGTGTTCAGCAGCAAGAGGGCAAGTACAACTAGTCAGCTAAAGTCACTTCACGAATGCAACCCCTCGTACAAGGAAAGCCATCGTTTCCTGCCAGCTTGATGAGCGTTCATATGTGGTTCAGAGCCCATCTGGCATATACCGTCGCAATCGTGCACATCTCCGCAAGACCCGCGAAAATCCACCAGACGAGCTAGTCGCACGTCAACATGCGAAGCACGAACAGACCATCAAAGACCAGAGCTCGTCTACAACACCGATCACAACTAACGCGACACAGGCGCCTACTGAAGAGAAAACAACTACAAAGCAAAATGACAAAAACAATGACATTGACATGAACAAAACAATGAAAACTCGTTTAGGTCACACAGTGAGACCGCCAAAGTATCTCAGAGACTATGTGACACATTGATTTCATCATTATCAATTGTAATATTTGATGATGCATGTTGGATGTATGAATGGCTAAATGAAACGGTCATGAAAGCATTTACTTTAGCTTATGAGCGGTGCTCATCACTTGGTGACAAGCATCACAGGTTCATGGTATTGAACGTTAGATAATGAAAAGGAAAGGAAAATGTTCTTGAAAAAAACATGTTCTTTTCTCACTGGACAGATATATGTCAACCGACCATACATTGTATGTTTTTCTGTAAGTTTTTCTCTTTTGGAAAAAGGGGGGATGTTATGATATATCATATGTGTGTAATGTATGATACGTTGATTGCACGACTTAATAAAGACCACTCTCGGAAAACATGTCTTCAAACAAAGTCCACATTCCAGTTGCCATGTACGTCCTTAATACAAAAAATCCCATGTAATTAATTCCCTGGTTATATGGCATTAACAAATTAGAAAAATCTGTTAGCAACTGTATATTTGATATATCCCAGAATTATAGTTTGTGAAATGAGTTTTGACATTACCTTATGGTCTATAGCGTGTCATTTGCAGAAATAATCCATTGGATCTATCTTGTATGAGTGAGTGTAGAGATTTTATTTCCCAAACCATGAATTATGCATTGATTGCAATACATTAAAGTGAATGGATACTATTTTTTAACTTTTCACAGCTTATTTATTTCCACTTTCAATTCTTAAGGCCAGCTATTTAACTGCTCATTCCCAGGATTCTCTTTGCATGGCTGATTTGAAGAAAAGCGGTCAAAATAAATGAAAACAAGTAAATAGATTTTCATTGATTACAATGTCAGTGATAATTGGGTGGTTATGCAGCGGGCAACTGATTTACTGTGTCAGCTTGATACCCAGGCAGCTCCTTGAGACACTGGCCCAGTGGAAGTTAAGGAAAGGGGAAGTATATGTTAGAACATTGGCTGTCTTCCTAAGCCAGTGTTGGCTTTAAGTGAGATAGGAAGTGAACATCTGAAATAAGAACAGAAAATGCTGGAAACACGCAGCAGGCATGGTGGCGCAGTGGTAGAGTTGCTGCCTCACAGCGCCAGAGACCTGGGTTTGACCCTGACTTGTCGGTACGGAGTTTGTATGTTCTCCCTGTGACCTGGGTGGGTTTTCGCCGGGAGCTCCAGCTTCCTCCCACTCTCCAAAGATGTAGCATGAACAGAGATGAGGAGGAGCAAGAATAACCACCAAACTCCAGACGTGGACCCCAGGCCAGTCTCCAGGAGGGCGAGTTGATGGCAGAGCGAGTCGGGGGAGAACAAGAAGCAACATGGCAGATGGTGGTGGAGAGACAAATGCCACAGCAGATGCTGACAAAGAAACAAAGGGCCGATGAGAACAACGGCGCTGGCCAAACCGAATCAAGCCACGGCCAGATGCCAGCAACCTCTCCTCATCGGAGCATGAATCCAATTCCAGTGACGTAGGCAGAGGAAGCGCATAAATGCAGAGGTCAACAAGCAGAAGGACCTGTGTAGGAAGGAACTGCAGATGCTGGTTTAAACCGAAGATAGACACAAAAAGCTGGAATAACTCAATGGGACAGGCAGCATCTCTGGAGAGAAGGAATGGGTGACGTTTCGGGTCGAGACCCTTCTTCAGACTGTTGGGGATAAGGGAAACAAGAGATATAGACAGTGATGTGGAGAGATAAAGAACAATGATTGAAAGATATGCAAAAAAGTAACGATGATAAAGGAAACGGGCGTTTGTAAGCTGTTTGTTGGGTAAAAATGAGAAGCTAGTGTGACTTGGGTTGGGGAGGGATAGAGAGAGGGAATGCCGGGGCTACCTGAAGTCAGATAAATCAATATTCATACCGGTGGGCTGTAAGCTGCCCAAGCAAAATATGAGATGCTGTTCCTCCAATTTGCTTTTATCCTCACACTGACAATGAGGAAAGAAAGTTCTATGTAGGAATGGGAAGGAGAATGAAAGTGTCCAGCACTCAATCAGGTACGTTCATGCGGGCTGAGGAAAGGTGTTCTGCGATGGATCGTCCAGTCTGCGTTTGGTCTCACCGATATATAAGAGTCCACATCTTGAACAAAGATAGAATAGATGAGGTTGGTGGAGGTGTGAGTGACCCTCTGCCTAAGAAGGACCTGCTGTTTTTCATCTATTTCAATGATTTAGATGCGAATGTACATGGCAAATGAGATGTACATAGCAAACATCGCAGCTCCGGGAGACTGTCACTGGTGATTCTCATCACTGGTGTTTTCACCAGTTTTGCCAGAGGTGTCCCCTCTCCCCGAGCGAGACAACACCCAGTACCCGAGCCCAGACACGATGCTGCAGTTGATCAACACTGTGGGCACGAGGGCTCAGCACAGTGGTCAGTGAACTTCAGGCTTACAATGGAGGTAAAACTGGCTTCATTAAATTAGTGCAGTGTGAAGTGCCAACACCTCCGCTGCTATTGGCAGTGGTCGCGATGGTGGTCCCAGGCACTGTCATATAGTTGGGGGACAATGACTCTGGGGATCTTGCTGCGGGGAGGGAGCTTCACCATCACGGAGGTCAGGGAAGTGGTTGGGGGGGCGTCTCAGCATGGTGGTGTTAATCCTGGCTAAAACAGAGTAGCCATAGCACCAACATTTAGTAAGGACTCATGTATTGTCAGGCCATTTTGGTCAAGTCTGATGTGCTCCGCAGAAATAAGACAAGCTTCTGAATGGTGCCGGTAAGTCTAGGGCCCAGATCAGTGTTGCAGCTTCAATTGACAGAATGGGGCTCATGTTGTCGACCTCCGCCCGTGGTGAGCCCTGTCAACTGACTTCAGTCAGGCGAACGACAACAAACGGAGACAGCAGCAGCGCCGTAGCTTGGCGCCAACCCCGAAGCATGCGCCCTTTTTAGGGCGGGCAACCTACGGATGTCGAACCGGATGGCATCACCCTGCTGCGGACTTCTGTTGCCTCAAACGCAAGAAGAAGAAATTGACAGAATTAATGTCATTTCGGCAGTGGACCTCCAAGGAAGTGTAAAATGCATTGATGTCACTGGATTACTGCAAAAGCATTGTATATATTGTAAATAATGTTGCTGGACAGTTACCCTGCTGTTTGTTGATTGGCCAAAGCGTTGAGCCCCTGGCAGGTTTGTTTGGATTCCAGGGTAAATGTTGCAATATTCAAGTTAAGTTAACTCCTTCAAGACGCTTCTCCTGCAACAAAGTAAGGGGGATTCTGTTATTGGTCTGTGTAACTGTCAATAATGTATTGTTGTAATTAATATGTTTGATTAGATTGTAAATATACAGCCCTCTGTAGTTCGGCCCCTCAAGGTTCGGGGACCTATAAAAAGCAGCCCCCCACGAGCTCCTGTGTCGATCTTCTGGAAAAGCGCTTGGGACGGCGTGACCTTTTGGAGTGTTTCTGCTTGCACGAGGCTGAAGGGCTGGCCAGGCAGATACAAGGATTGAACCCGTGGTGGTTTAGGTATCGTAATAGGGGAATTTTGTTATGTTATCCAAAAAAAAAGATTAGTTGTTCCAGTGCTTGAATCAGTATTTTATTTATGAACTAGACTGGAGGGAAGCTTAGAAGAGCTTATTTACAGTTGGATGTAATGTACCGTGACTCTCCGCTCCGGCTGATCAATGTATACGTCTCGCCCACATGGAGTGAACGCTGCCATCTTCAGCAGCTTCCACCACTGAGGATAGGATTTTACATGCACCTAGATGGACAAGGATTGTTTAGGGATGGTTTTGTACATGAGAGGTAGTGTCTCATGAATCTGGTTGGATTTTTGGGATGTGACCAAAAAGGTTGATGAGGGCAGAGCCTTAGATATTTTATACATGGATTTCAGCAAGGCATTCGGCAAGGTTCCACATGGTAGCTGCTCTGGAAGGTTAAACGCATGGGATCATAAGATCATAAGTGATAGGAGCAGAATTAGGCCATTCGACCCATCGTCTACTCCGCCATTCAATCAAGGCTGATCCATCTCTCCATCCTAACCCCATTCTCCTGCCTTCTCCCCAGAACCTTTTGACACCTGTACTAATCAAGAATCTATCTATCTCTGCCGTAAATATCACCACTGAACTTGGCCTCCACAGCCTTCTGTGGCAAAGAATTCCACAGATTCACCACCCTCTGACAAATGATCAAGGAGAGATAGCTGAATGGATAGATAATTGCCCCCTGGTGGTATATTATATATATGTTATAACCAAGGCTCTCATGAATGTGAAGTCAATCATTGCAAGTAGTCACACATCCAAGAGCTGAATAAACAAAACACACCTTTGTTCCTTTTTAAAGCTAGAGATTTCTAAATTGTGTTGCTTGTAAATATTTTTATTTCTCATCATAAGGGATGACGTGCAAAAATGACTGTTCCCAGACACTTTATACTTGACCATCCTCCCGATGCAGGAGCTGATTGCCTCGATGCGGAGGGCCCGAACGCGCCGGCTACGGGAGTCAAGACCCGCCCGTCAACGGGGGGGCTCGAGGCCCACGACCGAGGAAGAACTAAGGGAAGGGACTTGAACTTTATTTCGCTTTATCCATCATAGTGAGGAATGTGTTAGGAGTCACTGTGGTGGATGTTTCATGTAAAAATGTGTTTTTGAGTGACCTGTTTGCTTTTAATTGTATGATACTGACCTTGGCAAATGAAATTCCTCATTTGTTGCAAAACATAGTTTGGGGTGAATAAAGTGTGAATCTGATTCTGATAAAGCTTCCCTTAGCAGATTAAAGGAAAGATCATATTAAAGAAGGGTGTCTGAGACATCCGCAGGGACTAACCAGGAACAACAATCACATAAAATGAGGTTCTTGACTTTGAGAAGACTATCCCTTTTAACAACAGGCCTATTCATTGATGGTTTGTATTTGATTCCAAGTCGTAAGGCTTGTGATTAGCGTATGAAGTGATAAGCTGGAACAATATATCAAATGAGAAGTTAATGCTAAAGTAACTCAAGTGATAATATTCGGTTGTACTAAAACATTGGTTTGGAGTTAAGATAGACACAAGTTAGTAACTCAGCGGGTCAGACAGCATCTCAGTGGGAAAGGAATAGGTGACGTTTTGGGTTGCGACCTTGCTTCAGACTGAGACTCAGGGGAAACGGGAAACAAGAGATATAAACGGTGATGTAGAGAAATAATGAATTGTATATGCAAGAAAACCAATGATGATAAAGGAAACAGGCCATTGCCGGCTGTGTGCCAGGTGAAAACGAGTATAGACAATGAGACGCAACAAGACGACTTTGTAGCTGCTACAACTTGTGTGGGGGAAGGATGGGGAGAGAGAGGAGGGGAGGGTTATTTTAAGTTAGCGTCATGTTTGTTTATCCTATAGTGGTAATGTCAACACCATTATAAGACCAGGGAGGCTGGAAATGCTTTAACTAAAAATCCATTGATCTCCAGTATCTGGGGTTACCCTCGCCACTGAACTGATGATGACCCCTTCCCAATCCTCGCTGGTACACTTCTCACTGTGGCCGACTTTAGCACTTTATCACTTACCCTACCCGTGGCGCAGCGGTAGAGTTGCTGCCTTACAGCGCTTGCATGTGGCAGAGACGTGGGTTCGAATCCCGGCTATAGGTGCTGTCTGTACGGAGTTTGTATGTTCTCCCACTTGGGTTTTCTCCAATATCTTCGGTTTCCACCCACGACTCCAATAACGTACAGGTTAGTAGGTTAATTCTCCCCGTTGGATTGCAACATTGCCGTGGTCGAGGAGCTTGTGCATCTCAGTGACCCTAGAGCTACACCAGGGCTATATAGAGCTATAGCAGGATTCATCTCCTGTTAGGGTCCCCATGCTGGACAGGTCCAAGGTAGAGGCGAGACGAAGAGCGATCCCTGGTCCTCCAGGTTGGAGGTTGAGCACAGAGCTAATAACCCTGTCTCGTAAAACAAATATGTTACAGAAACAGCAACTGAAGGAATCACTCTACTGAGTGGGAGGACCTTCGTTGCTTGCCCCCACATGCCATGAGGCATAATAGGCAGCCAGTAAGTAAGTAATAGTCGGTTAATTGGCTTGGTATAAGTGTAATTGTGCCCTTAGTGTGTGCAAGATAGTGATCGCTGGGTCAGTGGATACTCGGTGGGCCGATGGGCCGTTTCCACACTCTATCATAAACTGAAGAACCAGATGGGTCTGAAGAAGGGTTATCCCCGAACGGTCGCCTTATCTCCTTCGCTCCTTAGATGCTGGCTGCACCCGCTGAGTTTTCTCCAGGCTTTTTTGTGTACCCCAGAGTCTATCTCTGCTGCCCCACAGTGGCAGGCTTTATAAATGTAACTGCCGGTAGTCACTTTGTGTTAACCAGCAGTTAGTCAGGAGGTTATATTGGTGAATCTTAAGAGGCGTGGCTCTTTTGAGTTGTCTGGACCACCCTCTTGCCTTTCCCGAATGAACCAGCTACCAAAAACCTTAAATTAATCTCAGCTCATTGCCTTAGTGGACATGTTAGATGTTGCTTCAAATTAGACTCATTTTGCGATGTAAAATGGACAGATTCGTAAATACCTGAGAAAACGGACATGTATATTGAATGATATTGATTTGTGATTTATTATTTTCTTTCAGAGAAGAGTACAGAACGTATTAATGATATGGTCTTGCACACGCAGTGGTGGCAATGTGGTAGCAGCATCAAGACTCTACAATGTTTAATTGTCAAATGGACTGGCAACTGAAAAACAAATGTTCTTACTTACAGCAGCTCGACAGACTGAACATTAAACACAGATAAAAATGCAATTCATCAAAAAGCATTGCAATTATTCATAACTGAATAAAATTCATTTCAAATTGTAGAAAAGTTTATGAATAACAATTTATTGTGAGGTAATAATGTTGATGGTTGCTCTCATGATTGCATGTACTTTCACATTGGTGTATCATTTGTTTTCTGAGGTGTTGAATTCTATGTCAATAAGCTGAAATTCTGTTGATACAGGAAATGGAGCAATCCCTCATTTTTATTATTTTGTGTCAACATCAAGCATTCCTGGGTCAGGTGCAACTCCACGAGATGTGGGCAAGTTCCTACTGTTTCTTCTTTGTGTCAAGGTCATAAATCTGCTATTTCCCCTTGTGCTTACAGCTTCTATATAAATAATTCTGATTCTATGAAATATAATAAATCATTCTTTCATCTGCCTTCATTCCAGCCTCTGAAGAGCATCCATAATTGAACTTGCTGAATGACTGAGGGATAAAGGGATAGGAGATACTTGTCCCCATTCACGAACAAGAGGCTGTCACTGTGTCCCATAGCTGATGAAGTGTTCCCTTCCATCTCTGTACTTCTACAGGCGTACAGCAGAGAGCATATGAACTGGTTTTGCATCACGGCCTGGTTCGGCAACTGGAGTGCCAGCAGCAAAGAAGACTGCACAAGGATGTCAACACTGCCCATTCCATCACGGTCCCCACCAATCCGGGAGAGTTACCGGAGTCGCTGCCTCAAAAAGGCATCCAACATTATCAGAGACCCCACACCACTCTGGGCCACACACTCATCTCACCCTGCCATCGGGAAGAAGGTACAGGAGCCTGAAAACTGTAATGTCCAGGTTCAGGAACAGCTTTTTTTCCCAACAGCCATCAGGCTATTAAACACCACAACCTCCATTTAGCTCTGAACTACAGACCGCTATTTTTTTTTTTTTTTTTATTATTGTTATTATTGCATTATAATTGTTGTTTGTTTTATTTATGTACATATGTATGCATGCAATGATAGACGACAACAGACAGACAGACAGACAGACAGACAGACCAGACAGACACATATTGCTGGAGTAATTCAGCGGGACAGGCAGCATCTCTGGAGAGAATGAATGGTTGACGTTTCGGGTAGAGAACGGAAGTGTCAGTTTGAAGAAGGGTCTCGACCTGAAACGTCACCCATTGTTTATATATATACACATATAACACACTGAACTTTTGTTCTTGTTTATTATATTGTTTACAGTGAACTATGTTTACATATGGGGGGGGGGGGGGGGGGGGGGGGGGGGGGGGGGGGGGGGGGGGGGGTGCTGCGCTGCTGTAAGTGAGAAGTCATTGTTCTATCTGGGACCTATACAATAGAATACTCTTGACCTAGGCACACACTCCTGGCACACATGCAAACATCACTGTAAACCAACCAGACCAGCACATTTGTAAACTGGGTTCCTGCCCATTTATTTGCATTATAGAGTTTTACAAATTCTCGCAAATGGTGACATTATCCAGGGGCTGAAGGGTAAACTGTGCATCTTAGGTTAATGGGTCAGACCTCTCCATGCCTTCACATCCCTGAGGCCACCAGTGTGTTTTCAATGGGAAAATAGAGTAGGGAGCTGCGATGTGGCTGGGTGTGACCAAAAACCCTCACCCGACCTGTCCCAAAATCTTTGACGGCAAATAAAATCCAACTATCCGTGAAAGGTGTTATTGATTTTTACAATTTTTAAATGCCTCTGACTAAAATTGATGTAAAATTATAAACTCTAGAATAATTGTTAATTAATAAATAAAACATTAAAATAAAGGAAAATAAATAGCCTAGCCCTACAATCTTTTTCCTCCAATTCCTATTGAAGTCGAAATGGTCTCCAAACCTGCATCAGGTCTGACCCAGCAGAGCACTTGGGAATCTCAGTTGTACTGTTCCTATGTGTAAATGAGTGAGTGATACAATCTGAAATCCAAGATCATCTTTAATCAGTATTCAAACTACAGCAGTACAGCAGGTTGTTAGTTGCTAGAACATCATGACCGCTTCCCAAGACTGAGCAGTACAGGTAGTGAGTGTTAATATACATCGTACAGTAGGGTGGGGTTAGTGATGCTATTCTACTATGATTGGTTATCATGCATAAACCAATCTACATCCTTCCCCTTAAAGAGTGAGTATGGTGAGCACACATGTCATAAGAATTTAAACATATTCGCCATATCTATCAGGCGGTTTACTAATACGGACCAAACGCGTATGGACCAAGCCCTCTCCCCCTTCACCAGAAAGATTAAAAGGAAGTGGTGAACCCGGAAGTGAGAAAGCAGCAGGAGACCCCCGTGGTGGCTGACGGGGGAACATGCAGGAGAGATAATTCTGTGGTTAGTCATAGCCGCTGGTCGTGGAGGGGTACGGGACATGCTGGGGCTGGTGGAAGGTACAGCAGCAAACGGCTGTAACTGAAGTGGTGGAGCATAGGGACCAATAGGGACCACGCGGTGTGGACGTGGTTCCTTCACGGCAAGCAGGTGTTGGCGGCTCCTGCGGTATATGGTACCATCATAGTCCACAAGGTAGGATCGAGGTTCTTCAGTCAGGCCGATGACACAACCCAGACGGGAATGTCCCACGGAAGTTTGTAAACGAACGACTTGGCCCGGAAGTAGATGCTCCGGTGTGTCTTTGCCATACACCAAGATATCGTCGACAATGATGGCACATGGGGGCCCTGGAACAGCAGCTCCATGTTCCTCTGGAAGACCTCACTGGCCGAGATGATGCCGAAATGGCATTTTTAGAAACTTGAATCTACCAAATGGAGTGGCAAATGCGGCGAGGTTTGACGACTCGTCGTGCACCGGTACCTGCCAGAAGGAGCTCTTTGCATCGAGGACGGAAAATACGGTAGCTCATCCGATCTGTGCCGCAACGTCCTCGACAGTCCTCATAGGATAGTGAGGGCGCCTGATGACAGAGTTCAAATCTTTCAGATTGATGCACACACGGAGCTCATTATTATCCTTCTTGAAAGTAGCAACCATGGTGGAGACCCAATCAGTGGGCTCACTGATCTCTTCTAGCACGCCTAAGGAGACCATGTTTTTTAGTTTGGACTCAATCCTGATCCCTCATGGCAATGTGCCACATGGTGCAGTGCACGGACGGACGACAGGTTCAACATTGGGGTCAATGGATATCCTGTAGGTCACAGGCAGCTTGCCTAGTTTGTCATCGAACAGATCAGGGTATTCTTTTTATTGGGTCCATTGATAATCAGTAGCTTGTGGACAGACTGGTCAAAAGGAAATCAGCCCCAAATCCTGGCATGCATGGATGCCCAATGGTCACAGAGTCAGAGTTCAAAACATAGAAGGTCAGATTCCTTGTGGTCTTTTACAGCACGTATTTAAAAGTGGTCCAATTGGCGGCGTGGGTTCGTATCCCACTTTTTGACACCATGAAAATGACTGTCATACAATCTGAAATCCAAGATCATCTTTAATCAGTATTCAAACTATAGCAGTACAGCAGGTTGTTAGTTGCTAGAACATCATGACTGCTTCCAAGATTGAGCAGTACAGGAAGTGGGTGTGAAGATAAATCGTACAGTAGGGTGGGGTTAGTGATGCTTTTCTACTATGATTGGTTATCATGCATAAACCAATCTACACGATGTTTCTTGCAAGAAAGAGTACTTTCTAAATTGCCACATACTCTTTGTTCTGGACTGGAATATACAATTAAATTATGTCCATCATCAGAATCTATCACAGTTCCCCATCAGTCATTCTTCTTATTTCATCAAAAATATCAAACACGTTTGGTTAGTTAGATTAGTGTTGAAGAAGCTCGCTCTAATTATTCTATACTTGTCCATGATTGGTAATTCTGCCATTGATTATTATTTTTAGAACTTTCCCCAATGTGTTAAGGAATGGGGATTGAACCTCAGCCTCAGAACTGAGAGTATTAGCACTCAGGCAAGCATAGTACAGCTTTAATACTAACATCTATCTAATAAATGTCTGATAACTGCCGTGCTATGAATGATTCATTTTGTTATTTTTACCATTTATCACAGATTCAGCAAATTGGTTTATCCAATACATATTGGAACAGAAACATCTTTACACATTTTCAAATTTTGTTGATGTTGAAACATCTCCACAAATCAATGAGAGCTCTCCAGTGGTGAATGCTCGGCAGAAGGATGTTATAAAATTGCCTTTTAAACACAATAACATTTAAATGGTGTGAAGTAAGAGTTACATTGTGGTTCTGAGGACTTTTCCATGTTTACTGGTTTAGTTTAGTTCAGAGATACAGTGCGGAAACAGGCCAATTAGCCCACTGAGTCCACACCGACCAGTGATCCCCACACACTATCCCACACACACTAGGGACAATTTTTATATTTATACCAAGCCAATTAACCTACAAACCTGTACATCTTTGGAGTGTGGGAGGAAACCAAAGGTCTCGGAGAAAACCGATGCAGGTCACGGGGAGAACGTACAAACTCTGTATAGCCAAGCACCTATAGCCAGGATCGAACCTGGGTCTCTGGCGCTGTAAGGCAGCAATTCTACCGTGCCGACCCTTCAGGGATACTGGGGTGTAAAAGCTGTGAAGAATGGCAACCTTTATTGAGAACAGGTTAGAATCTACTACAAATATCCATTATATTGAAAAGAGGGAAAACTGACAATAATAAACTATCTCCCAGCTGTCCCCTGTGTTCAGATATAATTAAATCATAGTTTCTAGACAGGGAATAAAGATTCCAATATAGCGACAGGGTTAACAATTTGGATATTGTGTTGCCCAGAAGATGCCCTGACATAATGGAAGAAGTTCTTTGAGCATCATTTCCTATTACAGTGTTGGCTGTGGGAAAGTGGTCTCTGCTAGAACACCTGTCTGGTGGCTATCATAGGATCCAAGGTCGACACAAATGCTGGAGAAACTCAGCGGAAGAAGGGTTTCGGCCCGAAACGTTGCTGTTAGGTACTCCCCCCCTCTGGTGAATGCTATGTACTTAACTCTTCTGTTTCTCTCCTGAGTGCAGGCCCCGTGGTTGGGAGTCAGGAATCAAGGGGTTAAGGGCTCCTGTACCTGATTGGCCAAGCTGCATCAGGTGACGGGTGACTCATCGGAAGCTTAAATACCAGAATCTCCCAGGATTCTCTCTCTCTTCGTCGACCCTGACTCATGAGCAGACGGTGGTTTGAACTGCAGGAGGCCTGGCCACATGGCATAGAACTTTGTGTATTATTACCTACATTTGTTAATTAATATTAAATTGGGACAGATAAGGGCTGACCTGAGGGTTTTCGTGTACTTTGTTTCAGGGTTATTTCCATTTAGGCAGGTTAGAGACTCTAGTTCAACGGCCCATTGTGAGGCTGGCTAGAGCACTGTTATCTTTGTTTATTAGTTTATTCTTGTCCTTGTCTGGGTTGGTTGAATCAGGTTTGAGTTTTAATTAAATAAAAGAGGGGGATTTTCTTGAACTTGAGCCTGGTTTTTGACTATGTTACGCGGTTCTGAAGTACCTGCATTCGGGAGTCGTAACAAAATGGGGGCTCGTCCTAAGCTTTGAGGACCCTAGACAGTCTTGGGTTTTTTTTTGGTAGGCTTCTGCTGACTGAGGAATTCTGTGTTGTGAGGAGATTTTTTTCTCCTCTTTCATTTGGGTAACATTTGTGACCAGGGTTTGGCTGGTGGTTTGGTCCTACATTTGATATGGAGTTTAAAGTACAGGAATTTACTGAGGCTTCTAGTTGGGAGTTGTTTGATAAATGTACGAAGGAACATTTGTTTATGCTGGCAGAGACCTATAAGGTGCCTATTGATAAGCATTTGAAGAAAGAGGCTATAAAGTCATGGTCTGCGTTGGTGAGGAGTGGGGTATTGCCTGCTAGTGCAGACAGTCCTCTATCTTCTACACAGCCTGGTCAGGACATGGGGGACCTCATTCGATTGAAGGAGTTAGAGCTTGAAATGAAAAAGATGGAGTTAGAGCTTGAAATGAAGAAGGAGGAGAGGGCCTTAAGAGAGAAAGAGCATGAAATGAGAGAGAAAGAGCTCATGCTCCAATCAGAGCTTGAAAGGAAAAAGGAGGAGAGGGCCTTAAGAGAGAAAGAGATCATGCTTGAAATGGAATGCCTTGAGCGGCAGGAGAAGGAATTGAATGCCTCCCGAGTTTCTTCTAGGGAACGGGAGGTGTCTAAGGCCGCGGTGTTAGTAGATGAGTATGTATTGACTCATAAAACGGAGTTTGTTGGGCGATCCTATAGTTTTGGTGCACGGCCGTTTAATCGTGGTGGTGTCACCAGTGGCAGAGCCAAAGCTGTTTCTGTGCCTGCAAGTGTCAGCTCATTAATACAGGGGGAGGTCCAAGCTGATAAGGTTGACGGAGATTTCAGGACTAAGGAAGGGCCTGTGTGCTACTATTGTAAAGGGAGCGGGCACATTTTAGTCGTGTCCCGTCCTGCAAGGGAAAAATGCAAAGCCTGTGGCTTTGGTGGGTCCACAAAGAGCACCTGTGGTTCCTGGGATGCCTGCGTCTGATGAGTGTAGGAATTATTCTGCGTTCATCACGAAAGGTTTTGTTTCTCTAGAGGATGGGGGTCATAGAGTTCCAGTATCCATCTTGCGTGATACTGGTGCTACTCAGTCCATTATATTGGATAGTGTACTGCCGTTTCCTGGGGAGTCATCGGCTGGGTCCAGTGTCCCTGTGGTAGGATTCGGGTTGGAGGACATGGTAGTGCCTTTGCATACCGTGAGTCTCGAGTCCGAGTTGGTTTCAGGCTGGGTAATTGTTGGGTTACGGCCGTGTTTTCCCGTTGCGGGAGTTTCTGTGATTTTGGGGAATGACTTGGCAGGAGATAGACTTTTAGAACCCTGTTCCGAGGGTGCAGAGTCCTGATATATTGGCTATGCAGCATCCGTCGGTCTTCACAGCTTGTGCTGTCACAAGGGCTGTGGCTAAGAGCCAGGCAAAGTTTGAGGATGTAGTGGATCTCAGTGAGAGAATTTTTGGGGATCAGGATGATGGATCCTGTGTTGTGAAGGGTGTTTCTACATCTCAAGATGGGGTCTTGTCTGAAAATGTGCCAGTGTTGCTGTCATGTGACTGGCTGGTTGAGGAGCAAAAGAGTGATCCAGGTTTATCGGATCTGTTCGACTGCGCGGTACCTGAGGGGGATATGGATTCCACAGCAAAGGGGTATTTTCTGAGGAATGGCTTGCTGATGCGAAAAAGGACGTGAAGCAGCACTGCAGATGTTGTCACATTTGCCAGGTGGCAGGAAAGCCGAACCAATCGATTGTTCCTGCGCCTTTATATCTAATCCCTGTGGTCGGGGAGCCGTTTGAACGGATTCTAGTTGATTGTGTGGGTCCTCTACCTCGGACAAGGGTGGGCAGCAAGTTTTTATTGACAATTATGTGTGCATCTACCCGCTTTCTGGAGGTGGTCCCTTTGCGTAACATTACTGCCCCTGCCATCGTGAAGTCTCTCACTAAGTTTTTTTTCATTGTTCGGTTTTGTCCAGGGTGGTGCAGAGTGGCCAAGGTTCCAACTTCATGTCAAAGGTTTTTGGACTGTGTAGATGGTTTATATGCAACCAATAACATAGTTACCTCACTCCCATTAACCCCGCCTAGTTAACATCAATCATAACGCCTTCCCCTTCCTGGGCGCAGCACTAGAAGAATGTAGCCAGTGCTTGAAGATGTATGTAATACCCTGTGCTATCATTAAAAGATGTTGCACACTTTAAGAGCTTGTAAAGTGTTTATTTACATGGTGTCGAAGCTGGAAGACACTTGCGTCTCCTGTCTATCGGGTTTTATTTCTTTTTTTTGATTTGTGTTTTTTTTGTGCTTAATCTCTCTGGCCATGGCGTCCTCTTGCAGAAAGCCCGAGCAGCTTGTCTTTGATGCTGACATCTCTGAGCGCTGGGCCACGTTTGAATTTGATTTCACACACTTTGTCAACGTCGCACACCGCGCTGATCCTGACTCCCTTAAAGCTTCCCTCCTACTCAACCTTGTCAGACCTGATGCCATGAAGAGAGCCAGAACTTTCACCTACGCTCCAGCGGTCCTGGGCGACAACGACGAGGTGATTACTCCTGCAGAGTCTGCCGACGACCCCGCTTGCCTGCTTCGTAAGTTCAGGGAGATTTGTGACCTGCCCTCGAACCGCATTCTAGAGAGGGCACGGTTCTTTACAAGGAGACAGTTGCCGGATGAACCTGTTGAATGTTTTATTGCTGATTTGCGTCATCTCGCCCAGCGGTGCCGTTTTGGTGACATGACAGACCAGCTCACTAGAGACATTTTAGTAACTGGCATGCGTGACCAGAGGCTGCGATGTGAGCTTTTGAGGAATCCTGATCTAACGTTGGAAAAAGCTATGCATGCCTGCAGATTGTCTGAGGTCGTTGTTTTGCCAGATGACCACCGGGACTCGGGCAATAAATCTGTCAACCTGGCTGGGTTTAGGAGCCCACAGCCTCGGATGGGAAACAATGTTTTTCTGCCGCGTGCCAACCCTGGTCCTGGTGAAGTGCCCCGAAAAAGGTGCCCAAACTGTAACTACATGCACCATAGACTGTCGACGTGTCCCCCTTTGGTAAGGCCTGTAACTTCTGTAAAAAGCTGAATCATTTCTCTGCCTCCTGTCGCTTATTTCCGTTCCCGTGGGAGACAGGCACAAGCCTCCAGACCCAGTCTAAACATGCTGAGACAATCTGATATCCGTTACGACTCACAGCCCAACTTAGCTGGATCCTATGATGCAGATATCCAATTAATCCTCCCGAGGACTCGCATGTGTTTACCCTCCTACAGACACCCGCCCACCCGCACTGATCCCTCCGTATCTGTGACTGTCAATGATGTAACCTTCCTTGCTAAATTAGACACAGGTGCGAAGGTCAATGTTTTGTCCATGAATCTTTTCAACAAGATAAGGAATAATGAGCCTCTGGTTGCTGACGATGCTACCCTGCACGCCTATGGTGGAGAGATTCTAAGGCCTGCGGGGAGGGCCCACTTTAACTTGCGTGCTGCAAAAGGCCACAAGAAACCTGGTTTTCTATGTTTTGAACTCTGACTGCGTAACCCTGTTGGGCAACCGTGCGTGCCAGGATCTTGGCCTGGTGTCCTTCGACCGCACGGTCCACAAAGTGCAACTGTCGTTTGACCCGGTTGCAGAATACCAGGACCTGTTCGACGATGACCTGGGGAAGTTACCACTGACATACCATATTTCCATTGACCCAAATATACAACCCGTGGTCCGCGCACCTCACAGGGTGTCTCACGCCATGAAAGACAGGGTCGAGGCGATGCTCAACAAGATGGTCGAAAAGGGGGTGCTAGAAGCAGTTAGCGAGCCCACCGATTGGGTCTCCACCATGGTTGCCACGATTAAGAAAGACAAGAACGAGATACGCGTGTGTATCAACCCGAAGGACTTAAACCTTGCCATCAGGCGACCACACTACCCCATGCGGTCTGTTGAGGATGTGGCGGCAAAGGTCGGGCAAGCCACCGTCTTTTCGGTCCTAGACGCTAAGAACTCGTTTTGGCAGATCCCGTTGGACAAAGCGTCTTCTGACCTGACGACCTTCGCCACACCGTTCGGCAGATTCAAGTTCCTGCGAATGCCATTCGGCATCAATTCTGCTAGCGAGGTGTTCCAGCGAACGATGGAGCAGATATTCTCGGACCTGCCATGTGCCATCATCGTGGATGATATCCTGGTTTATGGGAAGGACATTGCCGAGCACGACCTGAACCTCCGCCGCGTCCTGGATCGGGCGCGAGAGGTGAACCTGAAGCTGAATCCCAAGAAGTGCCGGTTTCGTGTCTCAGAGGTCACGTATGTTGGACATGTTTTTCACCTCTAACGGACTAAAACCCGACCCCTTGAAGGCAGCTGCCATCTCCGAGATGGCAGCCCCCACTGACGTGCCAGGTCTGCAACGATTCTTGGGCATGGTGAACTACCTTGGAAAGTTTGTACCAAACCTCAGTGAGCTGAGTGCTCCCCTGCGGCAGCTGACAAAAAAGGATATCGCCTGGGTCTGGCTCCCACATCAACAGCAGGCCTTTGACTGCCTCAAGTCGAAACTGATTAGCACTCCGACGTTGCGGTTCTTCGACGTGGGTCGCCCCATCACCGTCACCTGTGACGCTTCCAAGTTCGGCCTGGGTGCGGCCTGCCTTCAGTCTGTCGATGGATCGCTACATCCTGTCTCCTATGCCTCCCGCACCATGACGGACACCGAGCAGCGGTACGCTCAGATCGAGAAAGAGCTGCTCGCGGTGGTGTTCGCCTGCTCCAAGTTCAGAGACTTCCTGTTCGGCAGCAGATTTACGGTCCAAACCGACCACCAGCCACTGGTGACAATCCTGAACAAGCCGATTCACGCTGCCCCTGCCAGGCTGCAGCGTATGATGCTGCAGCTCCAGCGTTCGACTTTGATATAATCTACAAGAAGGGCACCGAGATGCACATTGCGGACACCCTATCGCGCGCCCCGCGGACCTCCTGCGCTCGCCACCCCTACGAAACAGAGGACTCTTGCTCGTACTGGGCGTTAACCTTATTCCAACCAAGCAGCTACAGGTTTTGGCCGAGCACACTGCTGCCGATCCGGTTTTGCAGCGGCTTACCTCTGTGATTAAAGCAGGGTGGCCAACAAAGCGCTCCGCCGCGCCGTCTGAAGCACAGCCTTTCTTCCTGGTCCGCGACGAACTGGTGCTCCAGGATGGCGTTATCGTCAAGGGACATAAAGTCGTAGTCCCGTCCTCCCTGTTTGACTTTTACTTTTGTGCAGCCCACAGCGGACACCCTGGGGTCGATGCAACACTCGCCCACGCTCAGTGCCAATTCTGTTGGCCTGGAATGGCCAAATATATCCGAGACCGAGTTTCTGCCTGCTCCACGTGCAATAGTCTTTGCGCCACACCAGCAGCGACAGCCCCTGCTGCAACAGCCCGCCCCTGCCTTGGCCTGGTCCTCGCTGGCTGCCGACATATTCGAGTGGCGTGGTAACCACTACCTTGTCCTGGTCGACTCGTACTCCAACTGGTTTGAAGTGGATTTGCTGACATCCCTCACGTCGGAGATGGTGATCCGCAAGCTGCGGAAACACTTCTCCACTTTTGGCACCCCTGTCAGGCTGCAGACTGACAACGGCAGGCAGTTTACAAGCCGAGAATTCAAGAGTTTTGCCGACAAGTGGAACTTCGTGCATTTCACCAGCAGCCCAGAGTACCCACAGAGCAACGGCCTTGCAGAACGGGCCGTCCGCAGCGCCAAGCTTCTGATGGAACAGGCGCGACTATCCAACTCTGATTTGTATTTGGATCTCCTGAGCCTCAGGAATGTTTCCAGGGATCCGGCCATGGGGTCACCTGCTCAGCGTCTGATGTCCAGAACTACCAGATCTACCATCCCAATTGCCCAGCGCCAGCTGAAACCTCGGGTGCTGGAGCCCACCTCCGTGCAGAGGCGAATTCAAGAGAAACATGACAGCCAGCGGCGTTCCCCCACGATCGGTCGTGCAGACCACTCGATCCTCTGTTGCCCGGACAGGTTGTTCGGTTGCAGACCGCCAGTGGTCACTACCGTCTGGCCACCGTGGTTGGGGTGGCCGACTCACCTCGTTCGTACCTGGTCGACTATGATGGAACTATCTACCGAAGAAGCCGACAACACCTGCTTGCGGTTAATGAGCCACAGCCGCAGCCCCCGGGGCCCTATGCCCCGCCACTCTCCTACCAGCAGCCGGCTGCCGTCCCGGCTGGTGTTCCCTGCATGCCTCGGTCCCCGTCGCGGGCGCCTGGTTCCCCTCTGCGCGGGTCCCCTGTTGCCGGTCGCGGTTCTCCCTCTCCTGTTTCTCCCACCCCAATGCCCTTCCCTGGTTCCCCGGCTGCCTCGCGTCCTCCTGTTTCTTCTGCTCCTTCGGGGAAGGGGAGACATCCGTACACGCTCGGGCCGGATCAGCAAGCCACCTGTTCGCTACGGCGATTTTGTTTAATTCTGCTGTTTAATTCTGTTTGTCGTGACAACAATCTGTTTTTTGATTTCTAAGGGGAAGGATGTAGATGGTTTTATATGCAAACCAATAAACATAGTTACCTCACTCCCATTAACCCCGCCTAGTTAACATCAATCATAACGCCTTCCCCTTCCTGGGCGCAGCACTAGAAGAATGTAGCCAGTGCTTGAAGATGTATGTAATACCCTGTGCTATCATTAAAAGATGTTGCACACTTTAAGAGCTTGTAAAGTGTTTATTTACAGTCAGGTAATGAAGTTTGTTGGATATTGAGCATTGTAACTCCAGTGCATACCATCCAGAGAGCCAGGGAGCTCTCGAGCGGTTTCATCAGACTTTGAAATCCATGTTGAGGACTAACTGCCTGGAGTTTGAAAAGGACTGGGATGAGGGGGTTCATCTTGTTATGTTTGCGGTGCGTGAGGTCGTGCAGGAGTCTTTAGGGTTCAGTCCTGCTGACCTGGTGTTCGCGCATACTGTTCGTGGTCCGTTGAGGGTCCTGAAGGAGAAATGGTTGCAGGAGAATTCGAAACATAGTATTTTAGACCACGTCTGTACTTTTAGGTCTAGACTGCGGAGGGCATGCGAACTGGCAATGGGTAATCTTGCCTCTGCTCAGTCTAGGATGGGGGGCTGGTTCGACGGGAAGGCTTCTAGTAGGAATTTTTCTCCAGGTGACAAAGTCCTGGTGTTGTTGCCTATTCCTGGTTCCAGTCTGCAGCTCGGTATAGTGGTCCCTGTCAGGTGGTTAAGAAGGTTGGTGCAAGGGATTACGTTATTGGTACCGCTGATCAGAGGCGTAAGACTCAGCTCTGTCATGTCGACATGCTGAAGCAGTACCATGAGCAGGAGCATGTACAGGTTGATGGGGAGGAGCTGTGTCCTTCGGTTTTGTCTAAGCCGGTTTTGGCTGTAGTAGTGCTGCCCCCTGACACGGGTGGTGATGTGTGTGAGGCACGAATGTCTGTGGCAGTGACACAGGGAAAGTTGTGCAACTCTGAAGCTTTGGAGTCGCGGTTGTCTCATTTGTCTGAAAGTCAGCGGGATGATCTGCTTGCTTTGGTGGGGTCAAATGGGTCACTGTTCTTGGATGTGTCTTCTCAGATGCTTATGCTGCAGCATGTAGTTTGCTGAACCTAGTTGTAGTCCGTGGAGTTCTCCGTGTCTGCTGGCTACAAAGGCTAATGGGGAGGACAGGTTTTGCACGGACTTTCGGAGGGTGAATGGTGTAACTAAGCCGGATTGCTATCCTCTTCCACGGATGGAGGATTGTGGTGATCATGTGGGAAGTGCATCTTTTGTGTCTAAGTTGGACTCGATAAAAGGGTATTGGCAAGTTCCTTTGTCACTGAATAGTTTCTTCCGAAGCTTATTCAGTATCTTTGGGTGGGGGTGTTAGGTACTTCCCCCCCCTCTGGTGAATGCTATGTACTTAACTCTTCTGTTTCTCTCCTGAGTGCAGGCCCCGTGGCTGGGGTCAGGAATCAAGGGGTTAAGGGCTCCTGTACCCGATTGGCTAAGCTGCGTCAGGTGACGGGTGACTCATCGGAAGCTTAAATACCAGAATCTCCCAGCATTCTCTCTCTCTTCGTCGACCCTGACTCATGAACAGACTGTGGTTTGAACTGCAGGAGGCCTGGCCACATGGCATAGAACTTTGTGTATTATTACCTACATTTGTTAATTAATATTGAATTGGGACAGATAAGGGCTGACCTGAGGGTTTTCGTGTATTTTGTTTCAGGGTTATTTCCATTTAGGCAGGTTAGAGTCTCTAGTTCGACGGCCCATTGCGAGGCTGGCTGGAACACTTATCTTTGTTTATTAGTTTATTCTTGTCCTTGTCTGGGTTGGTTGAATCAGGTTTGAGTTTTAATTAAATAAAAGACTATTTTCTTGAACTTGAGCCTGGTTTTTGACTATGTTACACGGCTCTGAAGTACCTACATTCGGGAGTTGTAACAGTTGCCTATTTCCTTCCCTCCATAGATGCTTCCGCACCCGCTGAGATTCTCCAGCATTTATGTCTACTTTCAATTTTCCAGCATTTGCAGTTCCTTCTTGAACATAGAATCCAAGGATTGTTTATAAGTGATAGGAGCAGAATTAGGCCATTCAGCCCATCAAGTCTGCAGGGCCATTCAATCATGGCTGATCTATCTCTCCCTCCTAACCTAATTCTCCTGCCTTCTCCCCATAACCCCCTGACACCAGTACTAATCAATAATTTATCTTTCTCTGCCTTAAAAATATCAATTGACTTGGGTCTCCACAGCCTTCTGAGGATTGTTATGGGACAAAATGAGGCCAATCAGCCCAACATCCCTGTGGAGGATTGACAGTTAAGTTTGAAAGCCCAACAATGGTTCCTACATCACTCTCACTTTGTGTTTTTAACAAAGAGGTTTATCTCCTGTAAATCTGCACCCTTCTCCTTGCAGAGCCACCATCTATTTTCCTCCTTTGAATCTGTCGTGATAGCGTACACCTTTGGCAATCTGCGGTCAGCCAACTTTGCTATAACGGGAAGGACTGCAGTTTGCCCATTCTCACCTTCAGCAAAAAATCTTCATTCCTCATCCCTCCAAGAGCAAAGTGAGTTTCTGACACAGGAGACCATTCAGCTTTGGATCCTTGCTGGCTTCCAGAAGAGCAAGCCTATCACCTTCATCCTCTCTGTTCTTTCTTTCCCATGGCCTTGCAACTTGTTCTCTCTCCCATGGCCCCATACCCACTCTAAGGGTTAATACACAGCAGCCTCTTATCCTACTTGTATGCCATTGGGATGCAGGATGGAACAGGAGTACCCAATACAAACCCACATGGTCACGAGGTGAACATGCAAACTCCAGACTGACAGTGCTGTGTCGAACTTAGTTCATGAGAGCCAGGAGGCATTGGCTCATTATTTTTATCATTCTTCATTGGCAGCGATACAAACTCGAGAGATTAATTTATATTTCATTCATGCACTGAGCTGTTGTGGCCTAGAATTTCACGTGCGAGGGAAAGAGAGTCAATTATAAATGCCTGAAGGCGCATATTCCACATGATTCCGTGCTATGGTGAAGGAAACAACCATTGGGGCAAGCTGGACAATTATTTTGTAAGCTGACCTGGCCTTCTTGAGGCCCAGTGAGGTCTAGCACCAGTGAGGCCCAGCACAAATTGGAGGAACAGCAACTCATATTTTGCTTGGGCAGCTTACACCCAGCAGTATGACTTCTCTATAACTTCAAGTAACCCTTGCTTTCCTCCTCTCTCTCCATCCTTCCCCCTTCCCAGTTCTCTGACCAGTCTGACTGTCTCCGACTACATTTTATCTCTGTTTGCTATGTTATTACCTTCTCCCAGCTAACAATGATCTATTCTACATTTTCCTTGAGCTACACCCCTTTGTCCTTTTTTCACACCTTATGCTTCCTTATCTATGTATCTCCCTCTCCCCTGACATCAGTCTGAAGAAAGATCTTGATCTAAAATGTCACCCATTCCTTCTCTCCAGAGATGCTGCCTGTCCCGCTGAGTTACTCCAGCATTTTGCGTCCATCTTTGGCCTTCTTCTGTTCTGTACAATTTTATAATCCCAAGTAAACAGAGAATATTGTCTGATTTGGATGGCAGCAGTTTGTGCTGCTCGGGTGAATGAGTTATCAAAGTTTATCATTAATTTTATTTCTGCAATAACCCATGTTGGATTCCTATAACCCTTGCAGGCAGGATAAAGACTGTCTGGCATTTCTTTCTAGTGAACACTTAATTTCAGAAAATGCTGGAGCTTAGTGACATATTGGAATTAGGATCAGCTTAAGCTGCCAGTGAATGACAGGTACCATTTGATAAGCCTCTTGTTTGCTGATGGAATTTATTTTGGGCAAAAATGAAGAAAAGTAGGCAGGCGAGAGCTTAATGTCTTAGAATCCCAACCTTCCTGAATGTTGCCTCTGCAGCCTTCCCAGTGGACATATTGAAGGTGAAACGAGTCTTCAGTGGTGGGGCAAAGAGGAAAACTCTACTTGCCAGCCATTTCAATCCTGGCCTATTATTCTCACCCATAAAATGCCAATAACAAAACCGATTGTGCTGGGTTCAAAGCAAAAGGTTGATTTATATTTGCATTGCATACTGGCTCCCAAAAAAGTTTGATATTCAACTATATCATTTATGCGTAGTACATTGAAAGCTAAAAGCTCATTACAGCCTTCAATCTCTCTCTTCTTTTGATTTTCCGCTCTAAATGTTTCTCCCAATGTTTTCCTATGTCATTTATCTCCCTACCTGCTTCACAGTTGGTGATGAACACAGGGAGAAAACTGATTTCAGTACTGATTCCTTCTCCTGCATTCACTTATTTCCCTCATTGCTGGAAGGTGCTAACTTTGAATGGGTCACATTTCCCTTAATACAGAAGTCTCCAAAGCCTCGTCAAAGAGCAGGCATGGAGTTGCTGCCTCACAGAGCTTGCGGTATCGGAGACCTGGGTTCGATCCCGACTATGGGTGCTGTCTGTATGAGTTTGTACGTTTCTCCCCGACCTATTGGGTTTTTCTCCGAGATCTTCGATTTCCTCCCACACTCCAAAGACACACAAGTATGTAAGATAATTGGTTGGGTGTAAGTGTAAATTGTCCCCTAGTTTGTGTAGGATGGTGTTTAATATGTGGCGATCGCTAGTCAGTGCGGACTCGCTGGTCTGAAGGGCCTGTTTCCACGCTGTATCTCTAAACTAAAAGAGGCGGTATGTGAATATTGACTGACAGGACCAGTAATTGGGAATATTATTAATTATTGAAAGCTTTCTGCGTGTTACAAGTTCTCCTCAAGCTTTAATATAGTACCTGTTGTGTGCCTCCATATCTGTGGGGCAATTCACCCAGATGTCATATTATCTCATATTTCTCACAAACAGAAGGCCATTCAGCCCACTGAGTCTGTGCCAGTTTTCAGTGCAGTCTCATTAATCCCATTCTCTCACATTTCCCTGTAACCCCGTTCATCCCACATGTAGGTGAAGGTGTTGGGGAATTATTCAGAGGAGGCAGATCCCAACATCAGGCTGATTATGTGCTGGTAGACAAAATGCTGGAGAAATTCAGCAGGTGCGGCAGCATCTATGGAGCGAAGGAAATAGGCAACGTTTCGAGCTGAAACCCTTCTTCAGCACTTATGTGCTGCCACTTTGGAGCTCGATGCTCCTGTTAAAGCCAGTAAACCTATGTTCAGTACCAGGAGGAATTACTGCATCACCGATTCCTTCTGGTGGTTGTCATAGTTTAGTTTAGTTTGAGATACAGTGCAGAAACAGGCCCACCCAGTCCGCACCGACCAGCGATCCCCACACACTAACACTATCCTACACACACTAGGGACAATTTTGGTGTCAGAGGTTATAGGGAGAAGGCATGAGAATGGGGTTAGGAGGGAGAGCTAGATCAGCCATGATTGAATGGCGGAGTAGACTTGATGGGCCGAACGGCCTAATTCTACTTCTATTCCTTATGAATTTTACATGTGAAAGCAGGCCCTTCGTGTCTGTGCTGATCAACAATCACCTCGTGCATTAGATCTATCCTACACCCCAGGGACAATTAACCTACAAACCTGCGCGTATTTGGGATGTGGGAGGAAACAGGAGCATCAGGAAGAAACCCATGTAGTCGCAAGGAGAATGTACAAGCTCCATACAAATAATCATGATCGAACCCAGGTCTATGGCGCTGTTATATAGTAATTCCACTGGTGTGCCACCGTGCTGCCCCAGTTAATGCAGTACGTCTCCTATTTAATCAAAACTACGTAGGATTCAACATTATCTTTTTATTCAATACAAATCATCAAACAAGAATATTCTAAAAAAATTGTATGTCCAGAAACTATTAAATATAATCATGTAATCAAATGAGCTAATTCTGCTACCACCATCATCTATTGCAACAATGATGGCTCCCACTGATTGTCACCGGAAGCTTGCGTCCTTTTCAGGAAAGACGATGACAGCGATGTCAACATATGAAACATGGACATGAAAGAAGAATGTAATCAAATATAAATCATCGTCTGTATCCACTGTTCCAGGTGTGGACTCCTGTATATCACCGAGACCAATTGCAGGCTTGGCGATCGTTTCACTGAACACCTCCACTCGGTCTGCCTAATCCTACCTGATCTCCCAGTTGCTAGACACTTTAACTCCCCCTCCCATTCCCACACTGACCTTTCTGTCCTGGGCCTCCTACATTGTCAATGTGAGGCCTAGCGCAAATTGGAAGAACAGCTTCCCATAATTTGCTTGGGCAGCTTACACCCCAGCAGTATAAACATTGACTTCTCTAACTTCAAGTGACCTTGCTTTCCCTCTCTCTCTCTTGTCCCTTCTCCTTCCCAGTTCTCTGACCAGTCTTACTGTCTCCGACTGCATTTTATCTCTGTTTGCTTTGTTGATACCTACCCCAACTAACAATGATCTATTCTACATTTTCCTTGATCTGCATTCCCTTTGCCCTTCACCTTCTTTATCTATCCATCTCCCTGCCCTCTGATGTCAGGCTGAAGAAGGGTCTCGACCTGAAATGTCACCCATTCCTTCTCTCCAGAGATGCTGCCCGTCCCGCTGAGTTACTCCAACATTTTGTTCCTATCTTTGGTTTAGAAACATAGAAACATAGAAAATAGGTGCAGGAGTAGGCCATTCGGCCCTTCAGCAAGCACCGCCATTCAACATGATCATGGCTGATCATCCAAAATTAGTACCCCGTTCCTGCTTTCTCCACATATCCCTCGATATGGGTTTAAACCAGCATCTGCCGTTATTTCATACACATATAAATCTTGTTAAGTACAAGGTCAAATACAACTCTCTTCTGCTGTCATCTCTCAATTGAAATGCAGAAAAGCCCAGGGTCCTGATTACATCCCCTCAGAATTTCTGAAACACTGCGGTCCTAAATGCCAGTCTGGCTCCATGCATTCTACTCCTCTTGCCTCATTGGTCATCCATTCCGAAGATCTGGCGGAAAGCCACTGCGTTACCAAAACCAAACAAGCCTGTGGACGACACAAGGAACTATCGGCCCATCCTACTCCTCTGTGTCCCGTACCAGCTCCTCGAACGGCTTCTCCTGGCCCGACTTGATCCAATCGCCGACCCCCAACTACTGAACAAGCCGGATTTCATCGTGGCCACTGCACTACCCACCAAATAGTCAAGCTGACCAATGACATCGAAAACAGTTTCGAAAAGGGTCATAAGGCGGGCGTCACACTGGTGGACCTCACCGCCGCCTACGATACAGTGTAGCACCAGGGCCTGACATTGAAGTTCCTCCGCACCATTCCTGACCGCCATTTAGTGCGGTTCCTTGCCAACATCCTTGCCAACCGCAGTTTTGTATTCAAGACCAGCGACGGACAATCTAGCCGACTGCGATCCCCAAGGCTCGGTACTGGCCCCCATGCTCTTCAATCTCTATATCAGTGATCTGCCACGCATGACCTCGCGCCAGCGTGGATATGCAAATGACCTGGCCCTACTGCATTCGGACAGGAGTTGGTCAAACGTGGAGGATGTGCTCCCGATGGATATGGAACCCCAGCATGGTGCAGCAGCACTCATACTAGCAAGCTAGACGCCAACCTCAATCACACCATGCGGATCACCGGCTGCCTACATCCTACTCCGACGGATCTTCTGCCGGTGCTCGCAGGTATCGCACACCCGCCAAGCTTCGCAGACAGTACTTCACCCACAGGCTGGTGTGCAAGGCCCCATAGGACGCCAAACATCCTCTGCACCACCTCGCCCAGGACTCACAGTAACTGGGACCTCAACGCCTGTCATCTCGTCGCCCCTTCTCCCGTCATGCAGCGATCCTCTGTGGCTCCGGTTTCAACACGCTAGGAGAATGGAGAACCAGCTGGGAACAGACTTCATGACCTCCACAATTCACTGTTGCACCGAACACCACAGCCCCACCCGGCTCGGACCTGCCCCGCAACGTGTGGGTCACCCTGTCCCGGCTCCGTACAGGGGTCGGCCGGTTCAACGCCAACATGCGTCGCTGGGGGCTGCGTTCATCAGCAGCCTGCGTGTGTGGAGCAGACCAGCAAACAGCGCAGAACGTCATTTTCGACTGCACTGTCCTCCACCCCCTGGTGGAGAGGTAGACCTCACGGCCCTCGACAACAGCACTTTGCACTGGCTAAAGCACCTGGAGGGTGTTACATAACCTCTGCTGCCTCAAATGTAAGAAGAAGTACAAGATAGACACAAAATGCTGGAGTAGCTCTAGGACTGGACTGGAGTAACTCTGGAGTTAGATAGTGCTCTGGGGCTAGCGGAATCAAGGGATATGGGGAGAAGGCAGGCACGGGTTATTGATTGGGAACGATCAGCCATGATCACAATGAATGGCGGTGCTGGCTCGAAGGGCCGAATGGCCTCCTCCTGCACCTATTTTCAATGTTTCTATGTAACTCAGCAGGACAGGCAACATCTCTGGAGAGAAGGAACGGGTGACGTTTAGGGTCGAGACCCTTCTTCACATTCTATTTTCATTGGGTCCAACGTGTTTCTGGAGAAGCAACATTTTTTTTTAAACAGTGCAGATATACGTCAGTACCAGCCCTCCCTCCATTAGAGCCATCAACTCTGTACTCACTTGCAGTAACTTATTTTCTGTCATGAATCTCATGTGTTCAGCCAGTGGCTGATTACTAACTGAGTACTTCACTTCCTAATCTAATATTCAGGATGTAAATCATCCGATGAGCAAATATTAACACCAGTATCTGACATGGACTGCTTTTGCATTTTAATGTAATTTTTGTAGAGTTTCTCTGATTATATCTCTCAGGAGACATATCAATAAAAGGAACCATGTGGCGCCGCCCGGTGGTTGGGCCACGAGCTACACGAACCCTCAGCAGTCGGTCGAGTGACTGGGCAATGTCAGGGAGGAGATGTCATGAGGTACAGGGGTGTATGCCCTGGGATTATATAACGAACCCTGGGACAAGCCTCTCTCTCTCTCTCACACACTTCGAGCTGACCAGCTCTCTTGTCTAGGGGTGAGTGTCCTTCGACCTCAGCAGGGGCTCAGCTCGAGTCCACAAGGCAACAGCTTTGCAGCAGCAACAACTTTATGTTAGAGGACCAACGTGTATGTATAACAAACCTTTTATGCCTGAATAAAGTAACCCATTAGTTCACCACGTTTGGTGCCTCTACAACTGATGATTTCTTTGAAATTGTTGCAGGTATATCAGTGCTCACTCAACCAACGTGCACGAGAGACAGGTGAAGAGAGTCAATAATAGACAAGATGAATGATGTACAGCAAGAGCCTGATACATTAATGGTTGAAAAAACTGCATTTTTATCACTCACTTCAACAGGAATCAGCTGTGGTTCCATAAAAGTGGTACAAACATCGAGAGATACAGCATGGAAACAGGCCCTTCAGCCTATCCAAGACCGCACCAACCACATTAAACACACATTTACACTGATCCCATTAAAAAAAGGTCCTCACGTTCTCATCGTGCAGCGGTAGAGTTGCTGCCCTTAGAGTGCCAGAGACCCGGGTTTGACCCCGAGTGCTGTCGTATATGTGGGTGTTGTCTGTGCGGAGTTTGTGCATTCTTCCCCTGACCTGCTTGGGTTTTCTCTGAGATCTTCGGTTTCCTCCAACACTCCAAAGACGTGCAGGTTTTTAGGTTAATTGACTTGGTATAAATGTAAAATTGTCCCGAGTGTGTGTAGGGTAGTGTTAATGTGCGGGGATCGCTTGTCGCCGTGGACCCAGTGGCTGAAGGGCCTGTTTTCCATGCTGTATCTCTACACTAAACTAACCTCCACCCAGACTCTACCACTCACCCACACACTCAGACAATTTACAATGGTCAGTTAAGTTATCAATCTACATGTCCACGGATGTGGGAGGAAACTATCAAATATTTTTGAGATGCAACAACTTTTGCAACATGGAAAAAGTGGTGGCCATTTTGTGCACAGCAGGATTCCACTAACACCAACGAGGTAAGGATCTGTTAAACTGTTCTGTTTGACGAACAAAATAGTAATTTTTAAATGAGAACTTGCCAGTTTGAAGTTTGATCTTTATTTTATGAGGAGTTACGATGAGGGATTACGTGAAGAACCCCATCCAGCCGCACGTGCGTCAATCTTCAAAGCAGCGGTGTGAAATCACAGGTAATAGTGACTGAAGTATAATAGTAAGATAACAGAAGACTAGAACTACCAGATGACATTTATGAGGGTTGGGAGTGGAGGGCACGTAATCCCTCATCGTAACTCCTCATAAAATAAAGATCAAACTTCAAACTGGTAAGTTCTCATTTAATCTTACTATTTTACTTCAGAGTCACGTGAGTGACTACGTGAAGACTTCAAAGCTCTGTGATTTCATGCAGTGAGAAATAGTCTACACAACCACAACTGCTTCATTGACAAATGAAGGAAAACATTCATAATGTGTACAGTTATGACATAGATTTAAAACATGCTGATGCTGTTTAAATGAAATAATAATATTCACATCTCTCACCCAAATGGAAAGTATAACTAGAACATAAAATAGAGTTGACAAATACCCTTGATCTAGCAATAGGTTATTATAAATGTTTGGAGATTCGTTCGTTGGACCATGCTGCAGCCGTAAGGATGTGGTCTAGCAGAACGTAAATACCCTTGCTACTGATGTTGTAGCAGCCCTGGTGGAATGAGATCTGGAATCAGAATCCATTCCTACATAATGCAAACTCCGTTTTATCATCTGGAGTGGCCTGAACAGATACGTTCCTCCAAGTTTTTTGTGACTAACAAACATTGCTAGTTCAGAACCTCGAAGGCTCTTGGTGACCTTGACGTATTGTTGTATATATGTGTGCTTACGTTACCAAGGTCCCCTGGCGTGCCTGTAACTATTTTGAGACCTGAGACCTGACATCCCTTCTGCTCTGCCTCAAGTATTTATAAACATAAAATATTATATATTATTACCTATATAAAGGTAGTTTTACTGGGCAATTTTAGTTCGTATTTTGATTGGTCAAAAAACGCGCAGTTTCCAGCGGGCAATATTACTTGGTATTTTTCTTCTTCCGGGTTTCGCCATTGACTTTACGTAGAAAAACTGCGGTCAATCACGAAGATGAAATACTACGAACCCTGGGCGTACATCCGGACACGAACCCGGCCAAAGTTCACCGCGAAGAATCATGTCACGGCGCAAGTGTGAATCTTAGGAATTATTTTAATTTACGTGGGGATAGGTAATAATTATAATATTGACTGGCTTCTTTCGGGAGACACCAGGAAATATTGCCCGCACTGAAATCATATTGCCCTCGTCTTTGACTCGGGCAATATGATTTCAGTTTGGGCAATATTTCCTGTGTAATCCCTCAAGGCCAGTCAATATTATATAATTATTATTTACAGATGTAATCATCCTGTACCGTCGCAATTATGTAGCGACTGAACCTGCTGTCGCTAACCAAGCGCCAGAAGGATAACTACCTAATGAGCTCCGGTCAAAGTCAAGGATGTAGCTGGAGCCCCCTGGTGAAATAGTTTTTCACAAATATCAAAACATCCCATATGGCATTGTACTGGTCCTGGAAGACCTTGTGTTAAGATATCCTTATAACTTGATATCCGGGGTTAACCTGGCAGAGCGGGTCTTGTTTGCTACAGCCAATTCAATGAGAAGGCACGTTGGCACAGTTAAAGGCCATACAACTTAATTATTGACAAAAGACACTTAACATGCACTCCAAACGTCTGTATTCTATACCGTTTTTCAGTGTAACGAGCATTAAACAAACTCTTTCATCTGGAAATGCAAAAACTCTGCTTTTTGGTGCTATTCAAAGCACTCTGAATACATAAAGGATAGATGTAACAACCCAAGCCTTAGGGCAGTTTATTGAATATGCAGAACATAATTTTGATTTATCATGCAACGGCTGATTTCCCAAGCCTCAGGCTGAACCAGCAAAGTTACGTTTAAAATAACCATGTAAGGTTGTAATTATTATTCCCCGATAAATCGGGAATCGATTGTTGCATAAACCAATCACACAATAGGACACAAAACGAGCTCTTAATGACTTTTATTTGAAGCCCGATTGATGAAGCAAATGGAGGAAGCCATAAAAGACCTTCCTTCTCCCTTATAGCGCGAATGTATCTCGCCACTGTTATGCACATATTTTGCAACCTGTGAACCATAAAAAACAAACATAACTATATTTGGTATTCCATGGAACCAAAGTTTACATAATACGGTGTGATTCAACATTAACCATTGACCTATACTTGAAGATTCTCCTGTGGCAAACAAGATTATGTAACCATTACAGGAGTCTTTAATTGATTGCCCCCATGTTGACTAACATATGCCCACCATCATAATGTATCAACATGAAGTTGAGCATGCAGATATGCATATTTGCTCAATCACTCTTTAAACCCATACAATGCCCATAGGGTCCATAGATAGTTGATACCAAAAGTGAATTGGTAAGTTCATGCAAATCTGCTCCACCTCCAAACTCGAGATGATATTCGCGCAATTTAGTGTCTGCCGTGAACGGCAACTGTGGCCCGATTTCCGAGCCAGTCTCAATGCAAGACAATCCTGGCCTATTATACTGAGCCTGCCCAATTATAACCTGCTTGGAATGCAGTATTGTCCAGTTTTAGCATGGTTTAGGACCCTCAAAGTAGTGATAAATGTCTCAATGATTTGTATTATCCAACCAATGAACATCTTACCAAATTGTAGTGGTCCCTTAGTTATATTAGTAACACAGGAATATGCGTGGAACCTCTGGCCAACTTTCATGCTGCCACCACTTTCAGTGAACCGCTACTGCGATCTATGAAGCCTTTACTCTTCAATAGCTTGTGCTTTGTGCCTCTAGGTATCGCTCGCCTATGAAACAGCCCCCTTCTTACGTGAATAGAAGATTTGGGCAGGCCTGCGTCTATTGTGCCCCCTAATAGGCAGTGTTCACTACATATTGTGTTTGAATTGCAACCTTGCTACCAAGGCATGGTATGTCTGCATGTGCCCTTTATTCCTTGGGCAATGCTCCACACTATACCCACAGACACGGCGTTAGATTATACTGACCCGGATCTCCCATCTTACATGAGGGAGACACTAAGCAGCCCATCTATAAAACGCTGTTGTGGGCGGCTTCAGCAAATTACTTTGCCATGGACCCGGCATCATGACTAATACTGACACGGCATGTGCTCTCCTCCCTACATAGGGGAGACATTAAGCTTGCCTGCTACAAGGTGCTGCTGGCACAATGTCCGCATTCTTAGGGCCATTTTTACACCATTTTGCAATATAAGAAATAGATTTATCTAACGACTACTGTAAAAAGGGCAGTAATGAATACTGTTTTGTGTTATCATTGTGACTCTAGTAACTTCAGCTGTGTGATAACAATTGTGTTAACCAATGACCTACATGGCACTTTATAGTTTACCATTTAACAGATGACAGTTCTCCTACTTGCACAGCTGAATCCCATCTATAGTGGGGGGGGGGGGGGGGCTATTGCCAATTAGTCTAATGATAGAAGCTGGCTTTCTAACAACCAAGGCTGTTTACAGGAGTCTATTGACCTGTCAATCGTTGGGCCAGCTGGTGTCAACGGCCCAATTGAATAACTAAAGGTAAATCCCAATGTCCCCACGGGTGTACAAGTCTATTTGATAGTCAAACCTAATCTTAACTGGATAGAAGAGCCCAATTGCTCAAATATAGTTTGAGATTTAAACAGCTGGATTTAGGCACATACATACACAAGTGTTTTTAACTCTGAGTAATCCCTCTTTGATGTTTTATTGTCACATTCTGTTATAATTGGTGCCTTATCCTAGCAATGCCTCTCTCCCCCCCAGATCACTATTAAATGAGGAATATCCCTAACTAACCGCCTACTCCCATGAAGGCAGTGAACAGAGCCCTGAACAAGGTACTGCTGGTTGCCCAAAGAAGCAGCCCTGAGCAAAAGGTGCTGCCTGGCGCGGCCTTTCCCTCATAGCCCGTATTTGCCATATATTTGGTGTTTTCATGAAGCAGCCCTGAGCAAACTA